>UCOH01004436.1:0-18456 GCA_900474275.1 Synergus japonicus | reverse complement strand
TAATAATAATAATAATAATAATAAATAATAAATATAATATAATAATATCTCTGAAAATCCTTTAAATTTTCTAAAAAAAAAAATCTGAAAAACCTCTCTTCATGAGAATTTTTCATAATACCACTTTATTATTATTTATATATCAATTTATATTTTACTTCTGTAAAAACCTTCTGATTATTTCACTTTTTGAATTTAAATTCAAAAAGTCTCGAAATAGCCCAATTTTTATTTATAGTATATCATATTTTCCATAACTATAATAATTATGAACAATATTTATAAAATGCACAATTTCAATGATTCATTCAGCAATGCGAAAAGCAAGAATGAAAACCAGTCTTGTAATTCTTTTTACTTCTCGTAATGGAAAGACCCGCACCCGGTTTAAAGTAGACAGTATATCTTATCTATGCAAATTTAAGACAGTATAGTGCAACCGTTGTAAATGTTATCTGCACCCACATTAAAGTATTCACAGTCAAGCCACAGTTTTATTACTTTACCCATCGTAAAACACACCTTTAAGTTATTCAAAATTCAAATAATTTTCCAGTCCTTCTGTGATTGGGTTTAAGTTTCAGACATCTAGTCTGACGAATTTTTTCAATTTTATTTTATTTTTTATATTTACTGGATTAAGAATGTCAAAAAAACTTTCTAAGATTATTTTATTTTATTTTTATTTAGTAGCAGAAATTTACCTGGCGTTGCTCGGGATTTTAAAAGTTTTTCAAAGATTTTAAAAGATTTTAACCGATTTCAGGAAAATTCATGGGATTTTAAAATGAGTTGCAATTTCACTATGTTGCAAGATAAATTTTTAAGAACCTCACTTTCATGAGACTAAGTGATTTTTAAGTGATTTCAAAAAATTTAAAGTGTTTATAGTGAATTTTAATCAATTTCAAAGGAAATCAAAAAATTTCAATAAATATTTAGCAGATTTCAAGACATTAAAACATTTTTTTAAAAGTAATTTTAATGAATTCCAAGGAATTTCGAAATATTTTAAACGATTTCAAAATGTTTTAAATGATTCTAAGAATCTAGTAAGGATTGAAGAGAATTTATAATATTTTTTAAGGATTTAAGAATAATTTAAAAGATTTTAAGGACTTTACCCAAAGTTTCTAGTTATTTCAAATGTGTGTAAAAAGGTTCTAAAAATTATATTAAAAATTTAGAAATATGAAAATTTGAAAATTAATTTTAAAATCTTTTCAGATTTCAGAATATCTTTTAGAAATCTTAAAAATCTCTTGAAATTTCTTCAAAATCCTTCCAATTCCTTCAGATTCGTTAAAATACTTTGAAATATATCTTTAATAATAATTTTCAACTCTTTTTAATTTGGTTGAAGTTTCAGACGTCTAGTCTGAGGAAAATTTTTATGTATTTCATTTTTTTTACATTTATTGTAGTAAGAATATTAAAAAAATGCCAAAAATTATTTTATTTTATATTTATTTTACTTTTGTTATTTATTTATATTTTATTTAGTAGAAATTTACTAACTGGGCGTTTTTCGGGTTTTTAAAAAATTTCAAGGGAATTTAAAGAGATTTTAAGCGTTTTTCGGGGAATTTCAAGATATCTTAATGAACATCAAAGAATTTTTAAAAGAAGGATTAAAGGATTTTCAAGAGTTTTCACAAGATTTCAAGGGATTTTTGAAGAATTGAATTGAAGAGAGTTTAAAGATTTTTTAATGTGAAGGAGTAAATCAAATGAAATGCTTTAAAATTACTTAAAATTCTTTAAAAACTTTTAAATCTTTTGTAAATGTACGACTTGAAATATCTTCAAATCTCTTAAAATTCCATAAAAATCCCTTGAAATTCCTTAAAATTATTTAAAATCTTTTGCAATTCTTTAAAGCCCCTTTAAAATTCCTCTATATTCTCTAAAATTGCTAAATAAAACTTCTGGTTTTTGCGAACAATCGAAACTTTTTTATTAAAATTATTCTTAGTCCAATAAATGTAAAAAAATAGTCAGACTGAATAGTCTGACACTTCAACTCAATCTCTTTTTAAAATCCTTCAGTGTCTTTATAGAATCCTTTAGTCTTTCTAATCCTTGAAATTCCTTGAAATCACAACACCGGGTAAATTTCTGTTATTAAATAACTACTAGGTTCGAAAAGTTTAGACAAGTTTTCTTGTTGATATGTTTAAAATATTTTTAAAAAAAAGAAAAAAAAAAAAATCGTCAGACTCTAGACGCCTGAAACTTGAACCAAATCTTCTTTGTAGGTCTTCCAGGTCTTGCAGTAATAAAATTATATAATCGTATTTATGGGAGGATGCATCGTTTATAATAATATTATTATTAATAATATTAGATATATATCTATACTAATTGACACGTGTTGCATGAGATTGAGAAGAAACCGCAGAATCTCACTTAACGGTTTAGGTTGACCTAAAACTGCTCTGGCAGCTGTTCATTGGCATCGTCAATTCATTTTAATGAACTTTAGAGGATGAGATGAATCTTCGTCTCTTCTTCTTTGTAAATATACTTCCCCTTCACTTAACGGAAGTAAAGTGCTCGATCACCATATAATCGAAATACTATTGCCTTGGATTTTGCGATGACAGTACCTCATGTGCTGTAATTTCAATTTATGGGTGTTGGAACACCCAAACTTTTTACACAAAACGAGGAACTCAAAATCTAACTTGAAAATTCAATATTTTAATTATACCGAGGGAAAAAATTTCAAATTTAATATTTGCTGAGTAAAGTGAGGAAGTGGAATTTTTAGAATAGAACGCCTTTAAGAATGTCTTACAAGTCTCAGAAGCCATATGTGCAAAGTATTGAAACACATAACTGAAACGGGAATCTGCCACTGCGGAAAAAAAGAAAAACACTATTATACGGTATTCTCATACGAAAGAGTTATTATTAAAGGCGAAAAATTCATCAGTCATGTTTGAACTTGAGATGATGAATGTTATTGCTTTTGAATTCCTTGTCTGATTACCAGTTGAAAATTATTCCGTTTTCAACGCTTTAATTTGTGTGAATGTATCGAATTTGAAAAATATCATCAGACTATTTTCGTTGTCAAAACGATTACTAATAAAGAGTTTATATAAAAATAGAAAATAATTTAAAGTAAGTAAAGTAACGCCAATCTCACACTCGTCCGATAATTGCCTCCTTTCGCGCCTTGTAATGTAAATAGCTATTCAAGTGATTTTAAAGAATTTAAATTTTCCTCGTGGAATTTTAAAGGATTTCACAAAATTTTTATGATTTATAAAATATTTCGTAGAAATTTAAGGAATTTCAAGAGGCTTTCAAGAATTTTAAGAAATCTTTACGTATTTTAAGGGATTTAAAAGTTTTTCCTGGAATTTTAAAGGATTTTAAGGAGCTTGTAAAAAAAAAATTTTCAGTAATTTTCACATTTTAGAAATGATTTTCTAGATATTTCAAGTATTCTTTTGATTTTTAAAAGATTTTGTGCGATTTTTTATTTCAAGAGTTTATTTAGAGATTTTAATGCACTTTAGGGAAATTGTAAAGAATTTCATGAGATTTTTATGATTTGCAAACGATTTTGTAAAATAATTGTAAAGGATTTAATGGAATAATCTTAAGCAATTTTTTTAGGAAATTTTAAGAGATTTTTAGAAATTTTAAAAGATTTTCAAGTTTTTTTTTTTTTGGAATTTAAAGAATTTCAAAGGATTTTGAGGAATTTTAAAAAGATAAGTGAAAATTCATTTTACAGAATGTCAAAATTTCTGAAAATTTTTACAAGCTCCTTAAAATTCCTGAAAACCTCTTTCATAAAATTCCACAAAATCTTTTAGAAATCATAAAAATCTCGTGAGATTCTTTAGAATTTCATCAAATCACTACAAAAAAATTTTAATTTCTTAAAATTCAGAAATTCTTAGCAGCCTTTTAAAATTCTTTTCAATTCCATGAGAATATTTACAATCCCTTAAAATTGTTTAGAACTTCCAAGTTTCTTCATATCCTTTATAGTTCCATGAAAAACTTTTCAATCCTTTCAAATACGTAAAAATCTCTTAAAATTTTGTAAAATTCCCAAAAAAATTTTTTTTATAATCATAAAAATATGATGAAATCCTTTCAAATTTCTTTAAATTTTTTGAACTTCCTAAACCTTTTTAAAAATATCTTAAAATATCATGAAATTCCTTAAATTCAATGGAATTTTTTTTATTCTTCTATTTGGGCGTTGGAGCCAAGTTCTAATCTAAAAATTCAATTTCTTCATTTTACTCAAGAAATATTAAATTTAGAATTTTTTCTATCTGTAGATTAATGAATGAATTTTTACCAAGAATTTCGAATTCTTCGTTTTGTGCAAAAAAGGTATCGTCGAAATGAAATATTTTTTCGCTCTGTACGCAGTCTCTTATATTTAAAAAAATATTTATCTATAATTTTAGTTGAGTAAAATGGAGAATAGAATTTTAAGCTTAACACTTGGGTCCAACCAACGCCCCTAATAATAATGAATAATAATGATACCGACGTTACCCATTCATGAAATTCGAATTTGAATAAAACAATGTCGCCTTGAGAGTTGGCCTTGATTCTTCCTCAATCAGGTAGCAATTGTCAGGAATGCGTCATACAGAAATTCTGTGATTCGCTAAAATTCAAGGTGTCTTTTTTTAAAGGTAAAATCTAGCTTACATCTTCGTGACTTTTGTTCTGGTCGACGACACAATAGCTTCCAACTCGTGACAAATTTATAAAATTTGCGAGTCACAGATCTTCTTTGTTCGATTCTTGGTAATTTTCTTTGCAGACTATTTCCCAAGCTCGCAAATTGTTCAACGTACACGCACCTCTTTGGAATCTTTCAAGATTCGTTTCACCTATTATGTGTCTTCCTCGGGTGATATTCTTTGCATTCTGGCTAGGTATAGATTCTTGACTCTTATTGAACTGTTAGGCCATGCACACATCCTTTCAAAAACCTAAATTACAAAAATATCACTATTTTATAATAATAAAATATTTTTTTTTAATTTGTACGTATTCTTTCTGTAAAGCTGCTCATAATTCAATTATAAATCTGAGTACAGAGGGGAAAAAATTTCTAATTAGTACTTTACATTTATTGTGAAATGAAATTATTACAAAAAGTATTAGAATAATATATTTTATAATATATTATATTTATAATATAATTTACTTGTTTTTGCATAAAATGAAAAATTCAAAATCTAACTTCAAAATTAAATATATTTTCATTCTACTTAAAAAATATTTGATTAAGTGTAAAATCCTGCAGCTTCATCCTTCAATCCTTGAACTTTAAATTCCTTAAAATCACTTTAGATCCCTTGTGAAATATTGTGAAATTCCTAGAAAATTTTAAAATTTGTCTACATTCTTTAAAATCTCATCAAATTCTTTTCAAATCATTAAAAATTCCTTGATATTTCCTAAAATCATTGAAAATCTCTTGAAATCCTTTCAAGACTCTTCCAATAATACAATGAAATTTTGGAAAATCCCTTCAAACACCTTAAAAGTTTAAAAAATCACTTAAAATTCCACAACATAATTATCGTTAAAACATTTAAGATTTTTCAAAATCTCATGATCTCTTAAAATTGCTCAAAATCTAATGAAATATCATAAAATCTTTGCATCACTGAAAAGTCTTTAAAACTATTTAATATCCCTTAAAATATCTGAAAATTCATGAAACTTTGTGAAAATCCTTGAAACAGCATTTAAAGTTTCTAAAATTACTTAAAATCAAACAGAATATCGTTATTAAATCCTTTAAATATATTTAAAATCCCATAAAATCTCTTTATATACTTGCAAATCAATTACTTGCAAATCAAATGAAAACTCTTTATTTGATTTTTAAATTTCTTTAGATTCTATAAAACGCCAATAACTAGTAAAATCTCTTAAAATTTCTGAAAATAATAATATCATAAAATCCTTTAATATTTCTAAAATTTTAATAAATTCTGTAAAATTCGTATTTATTCTCTGTTCAGAATAAATTTTTTGAAAACAAAAATACTCTGAAGATTGTTTTCAAATTCGATACATTCACACAATATTCGCGCATTTTCTAAATCAATCAGGTTTTCGACAACAATGTGTTCGATATATTGGTAAAATCACTTTTTTTAAGATATAGGAACTTGACTCCAACACCACCCTTATAAATAAATACATGAATTTCTCTAGCTTTTCCAATGTTTTCCCACGTTCTATTGCAGAAAAAGGGAATGATTCTTTAACTATCTGTATATATAGGAAACGTTTCTCTATTACTGAAATTGAATGGAATGTGAGGAAAAAGTTAATACCAAAAAAGAACGATAATTTTATGAGTACCTCAGTCATTGGTCTGAAAATTGCGATGCTTCTCTCTTCACTTCCGTGGATTCTCTTTCATTACAAGTGTAGAGAAAAACGTTTGTGTTGTAACCAAGCATCGAGTCTTCATATTTTCAGTCTGCACTTCCTTACGACCTTTTCTTCGCAGCTCAACCGCTACTAAAGCACCAGCACCAGCCATAAAAACGAAATACCCAATGAAATTCACCTGGAATGCATAAAAAAAATTTTAATTAAAGAATTTTTAACAAATCAAAAATTATATCATCAAACACAAAATTTAATTTTAATTTTTAATTTTTAATTTAATTTAATGTTATCATCAAAATTTAATTGTTTCATTTTAGGACAAAACTATTAGTCACACATTTTTTGAAATAACTTAAATTCATTGAAGGCAAAGTGAAATTTGTAGAAAGTAAAATCAAACTCGATAATATAACTTTCATCCGAGAAAACCTGAATTTGCTGCCACTTTGGAAATTGGTCCACAATCTGAAGACGATCTAGACTTTAAATATCACTACAGAATTAAAAAAAAATCTTTCCATCTGAAATAAATTCCTCCATATGAAAATTTCAATTGCCTCACAATAAAATATTTAGGTAATTTTTTAAATAAAAATAAGTGAGAAAAAGGTTTTCAAAGAGTTTACAGATTTTCGTAAGATTTCAAGACATTTTTAATCAAAGATGTATAAAGAGATTTAAAAATCTTTCAAGGATTTTATGATATTTTAAGTAATTTCAAGTAATTTCAAGTAATTTCAAGGAATTTCAAGGAATTTTGAAATATAGTATTTTGAAAATAAGTATGTAGAGGGCTTTAAGGAATTTGTAGAAATTTCGAAGAGTCTTCAAAGGATTTCAAGTGATTTCCAACAAATTTTTGTAAATATCAAGGAATTTTTTTTAATGATTTCAAAGAATTTGATGGGATTTTAAAGAATGCAGACAAATTTTAAAATTTTCTAGAAATTTCACAAGATTTCAAGGGATTTAAAGTGATTTTAAGGAATTTAAAGAAAGTTTTCAAGAATTTTTAAATAGAATTATATACAAAACGAGAAAATATTTAATTCAAATATTTTTTAATTGTGTAAAATGAAAATATTGTATTTTGAAATTAGATTTGGAATTCTTCATTTTATGCAAAAAGTATCGAAATAAAATATTTTTTCGCTCTGTACGCAGTCGTAAATTTGAAAAAAGATGAGTGCTACAAGGCTAAAAAATATTTATCAATAATTTTCATTGAGTAATATGAAGAATGAAATTTTGAGCAATGTCAATTTTTTGCAAAATTGGGTGCAACGTCCTAAAACAGATCTGAATGAATTTGAAGGAATTTAAGAGATTAAAAATTGATCCAATTGATTTTAGAGAATTTAAAGAAATTTGGAATGATTTAAAATCATTTTAAAGATTTTTTTTTTTTTTTAATACTCTGTGGCTAATATTGATTTCCTTTGATTTTACAGTAGAAGAAAAGATGAGTTCAGAAGCTTGGGAATTGGAAAGGCGGTACTCGGTGCCTGGAGCTCTCGACACCCGGGGCCTCGAACCACCTGCAAGTGAAGACCTGCATGCATGGTCGATCTACAGGTGAGTCACCACAGAGATCAGATTCTAGTTCTAGTAAAACCAGAAAACTTTTCCTATATCTTAGAATGCAGAATGTAGACATTTCCAATCCGCTTTCTTTCACTTATCAAGATTCTGGCAATTAAAAACTTGAAATTTTCACATTAAATTCATATTTACGGATGTTGGAGCCAAATTCTAATCTAAAATTTCGATTTCTTCATTTTACTCAACAAATGTTAAATTTGGAATTTTTTCCCTCTAAAGAGGATTAATCTAGGATTAACTAGAATTATGCGTACACAACGCAAAAATATTTCATTCAAATATTTTTTTATTTTCAAATCCAGATTTTTAATGCTTCGTCTTATGCAAAAAGTATCGAAATTAAATATTTTTTCGCTCTATACGCAATCTTATATTTGAAAAAAGATTAGCGCTACAGGGCGAAAAAATATTTATCTATAATTTTCTAGAGTGTCCGCGTGTTAGGGAAGTCAGGGATTTCGCGAAATTTTAATGATTTTCTAAAGATTTTGTGGAACTTTGAAAAGTTTTTCAAAAATTATAAGGGTTTTTTACGTATTTTAAGGGATTTAAAAGTATTTCGTAGAATTATAAAGGAATTTAAGAAACTTGTAAGAATTTAATTTGTTAAAGTGATTTTAAAGAATGTACAGTTTCGTCCTAGAATTTTAAATGATTTAAGAAAATTTTTATGATTTATAAAAAAATTTTTACAAGTTTCAGGAATTTCAAGAGGCTTTTAAGAATTTTTAGAAATCTTTACGTATTTTAAGGAAATTAAATGTTTTTCCTGGAATTTTAAAGGATTTTAAGAAGCTTATAAAATTTTGTAAGTAATTATGCCATTTTAAAAATGATTTTATGGAATTTTAATAGTTCTCAAAGAATTTAAAGAAATTTCAAGTCATTTTTGATTTTTAAAAGATTTTTTATTTCAAGAGTTTTTTTTTAGACATTTTAATGCACTTTAGGGAATTTTAAAGAATTTCTTGAGATTTTTATGATTTGTAAACGAGTTTTAAAAATAATTGTAAAGGATTTCATGGAATAATTTAAAGAAATTTTAAGAGATTTTAAAATTCTTCGTGGAATTTTAAGACGTTTCTAGAAATTTCAATGAATTTTAAGGGGCTATGCTAGTTTCTCGGACGAATAAAACAGCAATTTGTGAAGATTAAAAAAAAAAAAAGAACCGCACGTTTAATCTTTCTAAAATTTTTGCAGTATATTGTACATATTTTCACGTATTTATCATAAAATTTTTGTCAAAAAATACTCATTGAAAGCGGAGATATTAAAAATTATCAAAATGGCGTAGTTTTGAAAAAAAAAATTTCAAATGTTGCTTACAAAACGCTCGGTTTTTTTTTTTTTTTTTTTTTTTTTGTAAAAGTTGTAACTTTTTTTATATAACAAAAAGTTGGAGGTCCATCCTCTGTAGAAACATATAATAAAGACTGTGTAAAAATTTCAAGTTGATCGGATAATTAGTTTTCGAGGTACAACGTCACCCGATTTGATGACCTGTTTTGCTCTGGAACCTTTTTTATGGTTATATGAAAGTTTTTCACTCATTTTAAAATTTGTTTTAAAATGTTTTTTTTGTTGTTGTTTGTTTTCTAGCCCGCAATTATCTTTGCGCTAATGATCAGTGCCGCTTTAAGGTGCTCCCATTTAAAAACTATTAGAGATATCGATTGCAAATTTTTGGTAATTATTGTTAGGATAATTAGCAATGGAAAAATGCAAAAAAAAAGATCGATTTTTTGAAAATGAGAAACTAGCAATAGCCCCTTAAGAGATTTCCAAGGTTTTCGTAAATTTCAGAGATTTTTACGAATTTTAAGTCTAAAAATTTTTTCGCATTTTTAATACTTTTTTTTGTCAGGGGATTTTGTCAGAAAGTCAGGGAAATTTTCACGAAAATGAACAAATTAAATCTTGTGGTTAATTTTAAGTGTTGTGAAGTGCTTTTAAATTTCAAAAGATTTAAAGTGATATTATACGAAATTTTTGAAAAATTTCAATAGTATATCATTATTGAAAATTTATACGTATTTTTAATACTTTTCTGTCAAGGTTTATCTGAAAGTCAGGGAAGAGTCAGGGAAATGTCAGGGAAATTGAAGAATTGAATCTTGTAGCCACCTTCAATTCGTAAAAATCTCTAAAATTCACGAAAACCTTGGAAATCGAAAAATTTCTCAAAATTACTTGAAATTCCACGAAATCTCTTCAAGTTTGTTAAAATTCAATGAAATACCTTGAAATTTAACTAATTCTTTTAAAATTCACAAAATATTTTACAATTCAAAAATAACTTTTGACATTTTTTTATTAATTTTATGAAAAAAAAAAGCCTTGAAATTTTTACAAGCTCCTTAAAATCTTTAAAAAATCCACTAAAGATGTTTAAATCCCTTAAAATACATACGTAAAAATCCCTTAACGTTTTTTAAAACCACTTGGAATTCCTTAAAATTCTGCAAAATCTTTTAAAGGCCATAAAGATCTCGTGAAATCTTTTAAAATTCTATAAAGAACATTAAAAATCCTGAAAAATCACCTTAAAAAATCAAGATATCTTACATTTTTTATAAGCGTTTTAAAGTTTTTTTAATTCCACGAGGAACTGTGAAATACCTTAAAATCCTTTAAATTCCCTAAACTTTTTAAAAAATCTCTTTAAATATCATGAAATTCTTTAAAATTCGATGTAATTTTTTTAATTCTTCTATCCGGGTGTTGGAGCCAAGTTCTAATATAAAAATTCGATTTCTTCACTTTACTCAAGAAATATTCAACTTAGAATTTTTTTCCCCTGTAGAATTAACAAATTTTTAACTAGAATTATGCGTACAGAGCGAGAAAATATCTAATTCAAATCTTTTTTAAGTAAAATGAAAATATTCAATTTTGAAATTAAATTTAGAATTTTTTATTTTACGCAAAAATATTAATCTATAATTTTGATTGAGTATAATGGAGAATTGAATTTTGAGCTTAAAACTTGGGTCCAACGCTTTTAAGGGATTACACAACCATGAAATTTTCAAAAAATCGATTTTTTTTGTTTTGTTTAGAAAAATTGTTTATACTTTTAAGAGTATTTTAAGCGTTCAATCATTTCAACATTCAAATTATTTCCAAAGTTACAAAAATTAGAAGTGAGCGCGTCACTGAAACTCAGGCTCCGTTCGGACCCACAGTGGACTCATATTGTATCCGCCATTTTGTTTTTGAAATTTTGGACACCGGATTCGTCATCAGCGACCCCAAAAACCAGTGAATAACGGAATTTGACCCATTTTATCAACATTTTATAGTTTTAGTCAGCTTTTCGCGACTTCGTCTCATTCACGCCGTACTGTTTTTTCTTTCGCGTCTGTCGTGTGACGTAGGATTTTTTTTGATTGGGTGCTCTGTTCATAAGTTATGAATTTTTTAAACTCAAAATTTCTATAAAAATTAGAAATTTTTTTTTAAACAGCTGTAATTTCTACAAAAAATTTTAAAAATTATGTAAAAATTTTTTAAATTTGTCGTTGATTCAAATTATACATAAAAGTACTATGTATATATGTATAATAACAATTATTTTAAATAATTTATGACTGCGTCAAAAAAAAAATGCTTATTTTTATACCAGATATAATTTTTCTTATATACTTTCTCTCTTTTTTTCTTTTTCTTTTTCTTTTTTTTTTCCAGGCAAAACCTGAACTCAGACTTCACTGACTCAGCTTTAGGCTCAGCTGAAAAATCTCCCCTTCCATACGGGAACTTTCAACTGCGAGATTCAACTGTACAAAGTATCCTAAGGCATCCTCGTTACGGGCCAAAAAGTCCTCTAGCCAATAATTCCTACACCTACCTAAAATTTGGTCTTCCGAGAGTTCTACCACCTTCAAGAAATCGCGATGGCTCCAGTGGTTACGATTCCAGCGAAGAAGGTCGAAGAGTTTCCCAAAGTGGAGTTCATCACACGAATTCGGCGATGAGATCAGCTAGAAGTGATCCAGATTTCAGACATGTTCATTCAATACCTAGAGAACAGATGCATTCTCAATTACTTGTAAGAGAGAATCCAAAACTCAGAAGTGTCAGTGAGGCTAATCTCCTCCACGCGTCAAGGACAAATAGAAGACATAGTATAGCTCCCATAGATCCAGGATATGGTCCAGGAATCCTTGGTCCTGAAAGTTACACTGCCACCTTAAGACCTATATCTTCTCTTCAACATCCTCATCTTCAACTTCGTGGAATTGAAGCTTCTGGGTCCAATGGTTTACCTCTTCTTCGAGGAGTTTCTCTCGAGGCTGGAGCCACTGATGTTTTGGCTATCATGGCTACTACTGAAAAGGAAGGAACTCTGATTATGGAAACCATTTCTGGAAGAAGAAAAATTAAGAGGGGTGACATCTTGCTCAATGGGAGACAAATTTCTGCTAGTAATCTAAGGTTCGATTCAATTCTTTGAATTTTCAATCATTTTTCTGATTACTAACTGAATCATCTTCAGCTATATTAAAAACTAACAGAAATTTAACCGGCGTTGCCTGATATGGGATTTTAAGAGATTTCAAGTGACATTAAGGGCATTGCACCCAAGTGTTAAGCTCAAAATTCCATTCTCCGTTTTACTCAATGAAAATTATAGATGAATATTTTTTCGCTCTGTAACGCTAGTCTTTCTTTAAATATAGGACGGAGCGAAAAAATATTTAATTTCGATACTTTTTGCATAAAACGAGGAATTTAAATTCTAATTTTAAAATAAAGTATTTTTATTTTATTTTCAAAATATTTGAATTAGATATTTTCTCGCTCTGTACGCACAATTCTAGTTAAAAAGGATTTCGAAGTGTATATTTTAGACGATTTCAAAGGATTTAAAATGATTATAAAGAATTACTAGAGATCCTATAGGAAATTAAAAAATTTCTTTAACGATTTCGCAAGAATTAAAAAAAAAGTTTTTAGTTACTTCAAGAGTTTTTAAAGGGTTTACGAAAATTAGATTTTAAAAAATGGAAAATCTTTAAAATGTCCACAGAAAAAATTTATGACACCTCCTAAAGAATTTAGTTTTAATTTAGATTCAAGGACGTGGACGTCTATTCGAAGAAAAAAAAAACACGTGTTTAATACATGTGTAATAAAGCCCTAAAAATTTTTTTATCCACCACATACAACTCGAGAAAAAAATTCACAAAGCTTCTTTTTTCGACGCGCCTGGATAGTGTAACCCCTTAATATCTCATAAAATATCTTAAAGTTGCTTAAAATGACTTACATCTCACAAAATATTATCAAATCCCATAAAATAACTTAAAATCCCTTGAAATTCCTGAAAATCCAATGAAATCTCGTAAACCCCTTGAAATTCCTTGAGTCGTTAATATTTCTTAATATCATATATGAAATATTGTAAAATCTCTGAAAATTATTTAAAATTCCATGCAATTTCGTAAAATCCTTCAAAATTTCATAATAAATTCCTCGAAATCCCGTGAAATCAATTAATATTTCTAAAATCTTAAAGCTAAAATCATAAAGCCCTTATGCTAGTATATAAAATAATTCAGAAATTTATAATTTTACATCAAAATTCTTAATAAAATTACTTGATATCCTATATAAAATCTCGTAAGATCCCTTAAAATTATTTTTGATAATCCAATAGCTTTTCACAAAACCCCTTGAAAGTCCTTAAAAAATATCTTACAAGTATTTAAAATCCCATGAAATCTCATAAATCCCTTGATATCACAGAAGTTTTTCAAATTACTTAATAGTCCTTTAAAATCTCCTAATTTTGAAGAAAAAAATGTGGGATTGGAAAAATGAAGGGATTCAAAAGTATGCAAAATAATTCACAAATTAAAATTTTTTAAATATAAAAATTTGTAATTCCAAATATAATTTTAGGAATCTCAATAAATTTGTAAAATCCCATTAATAAAACCCTCGAAATATCTAAAAATCCAATGAAACTATTTAATATCCCTTAAAATATCTGACAATCAAATAAAACTTTGTGAAAATCCTTGAAACAGCTTTAAAGATTCTAAAATTACTTAAAATTTCACAAAATATCGTTAAATCTTTTAAAATTATTTTAAATACCATGAAATCTCGTTAAATACTTTTGAATTTCCTGAAAATCCAATGAAAACTCTTTGAACACAGAAACACACACAGAGAGAGAGAGAGAGAGAGAGTAATTTACTGTCTTATACATAATGAAAATTTTCTTAATTTTTAGATCTCGAGTAGCCTATTTGCCAGTAGAAAGTGGTCTGAATCCTGGCCTCACAGCTCAGCAAACCCTAAGTTTCTACAAAACACTCCGAGGAGGTCGAGGAATATCTTCTTCGGATGCAGAAGCCATTTTACGAGACCTGGGTTTGGAAGCAACAAAACACTGTTTAGTGAACTCCTTGACAACTTCTGAAGCCAGGAGGTTGGCCCTAGCTTGTCGATTACTAGAAAATTCCCACATTCTCACCTTGGACAGACCGACTCATGGGCTCGATATCTTCGACGCTTTTTTCCTTATAGAATATTTGAGGCAATGGGCTGTCAGAGGTCAGAGGCTAGTCGTTTTAACCCTTCATCCACCAACCTATGAAATACTCACAATGGTTTCAAGAGTCACCCTTACTTCTGGAGGAAGAATAATGTACTCAGGGGCAAGGAGAGATATGCTCTCGTATTTTGCACTTGCTGAATTCCCTTGTCCTCCTTTCAAAAACCCTTCGGATTATTACCGTAAGTAAATTAAGTTACCACTCTGATTGTGACAATAAATTAGAATTGGTTTCAGTATTTTATTTTCTGTTTCCAGTGGACCTGGTGACCCTTGATGACTTATCAGCAGAGGCGATGCTAGAATCTTCACAAAGAATAGACCATCTAGCAGAATTAGCAAGAGCAAGATTACCACCTTTGAGTGAACCAGGACCTCCAGGTGGTTTACCTCCTTCAAATGCTGGCGCCAATATATTTGTACAAATTTATGCTCTTTTTGTAAGAATCTTGTTCTACAGTCTACCATGGACTCTGACAAGATTACTCCAGAAGATCGTAATGTCTGCCTTGCTAAGTATTATCCTCGGAGCTGTCTTTTGGGATGTTGCAAACGACACAAATTTGTACTTAAGGGATCGAATAGGCTTTCATTACACGAGCCTGGGCTTTCTTTTCTGGCCCCTTAGTCTCACCGCCATCGGGGAAATCCATAAATCGCGGCCAAACATCGAGAGGGATATAAGAGATGGCCTCTATGGGAGGCTTGTCTACATTTTTGTCGAGGTCAGTTTTATCGCAGATTTCATCTTCCTTGTATAAAGTACTTCAGATCAGCGAACTTGATAAGCGATCTGGTTTCAAACGACGAGATCAGAGGATTGTAAAAATACTTCAATCGTGATTCAAGCATGAGATAGAAACATGGAAAACTTGATCACTAATCAGCTTATTGTCTTTGATTGAAAGTTGATCAACTGATTGTAACTTTCATTCAACAAAAAATCTAGTCGGTTCAAGTAGAAATTTTTAATCTCAGAATATTTTCCCTTTTCCTATATGTATCTTAAAAAAGTGATGTTATCAATATATCGAACAAATTATTGTTGTGATTAATTTATAAACTGCGTGAATTGTGTGAATGTAATTAATTTAAAAACAATCTTCAGACTATTTTCGGTTTCAAAAAGATTATTAGGACAATCAATTACGAATTGTACAGAATTTATTGAAATTTTAAAGGATTTCACGGTATTTCAAGGAATTTTATGAAATTTATTCTGATATTCAGAAATTGTAACGGATTTTACCAGTGATCTAAAGCAATTTAAACAATATAAAAATCTAATAAAGTGTTTTCATTGGATTTTCAGGTAATTTAAAGTACATATTTATCGAGATTTCATGAGATTTAAAATAATTAAAAAAGATTTAACGATATTTTCTGTATTGTTAAGTAATTGTAGAATTTTTAAATCTGTTTGACGGATTTTCACAAAGTTTTATTGGATTTTCAAATATTTTAAGGGATATTAAATAGTTTAAAGAACTTTTAAGAGATAGCACTTTAAAATATTTTAGGAGATATTAAGCAATTTGAAGAACATTTAAAGAATTTTAAAGAATTATAATTTTTGTAAAATTCCCCAAAATATCTTCAAAATCATAAAAATCTCATGAAATCCTTTAAAATTACCTGAGGAACATTAAAAACAATTGAAATTACTTTAAAAATCAAAATGTCATACAATTCCTTTTAATTAATCTGTTTAAATTCCTTAAAATTCTTAAGTAATTTTCAGAGATTTGGCAATTTTTCATACGATATTAAGTTATTTTAACTTTAAGAGATTTACGAGATTTCATTGGATTTTCAGTAATTTCAAGGGATTTCATGGGCATTTGAAGTAATTTTATGGGATTTGATGATATTTCGTAAGATTATATTGGATTTTCAAGAATTTTCAAGAATTTAACGAAATTTCATGGAATTTTTATTACATAATTTTAAGCGATATAATGAGACTATGTAAGATTTTAAGTAATTTTAATTAATTTTAATGAATTTTACTGTATGGGAATTTTACGCGATTTTATGGTGTTTTCAGGAATTTTAAGAGATTTAATGAAATTTCATAGGACTTTCAATAAATTTAAAGGATTTTTTATAGAATATTAAGTAATTTTAAAGACTTTGAATGGATCCAATAGATTTTACAAAATATCAGTTGATTTGCCGAAATTTAAAGAGATTTAAGGGGCTAGCTTGTTTCTCATATTCAAAAAATCGATTTTTTTTTATTTACATTTTTCCATAGCTAATCATCCTGAAAATAAGTACCCAAAATTTTAAATCGATATTCTAATAGTTTTTAAATGGAAGCACTGTAAAACGGCACTGATCATTAGCGCAAAGATAATTGCGGATTAAAAAACAAAAATAAAAAAAAAAAAAAAAAAAATTTTAAAAAAAATTTTAAAATGAGTGAAAAACTTTCATACAACCATAAAAAATGCTCTAGAGCAAAAAAGGTCCTCAAATCGCGCAATAGGATGAGAAAATTTACCGCAAATAAAATCTACGTTGAAAACTTAAAATGCGTTTTTCTCAAAACTGCATTTTTAAAATCGGATGACGGTGTAGCTCGAAAACTAATCATCCGATGAATTTCAAATTTTTACATAGTCTTTATTATATGTTTCTCATGTAGTTTACTAAAAAAATTTCTTTTTTTCGAGAATTCTGGCATGACCAACACCGTCACTCGTATTTCAACTTTTTTTAAAGGATCTTTGCGGTTCGCTTTCAATGAATATTTTTTTATGAAAATTTTATGATAAATACGTGGACGTCTACAATATAGTGCAAAAATTTTAGAAAGATTAAACGTGTAGTTTTTTTTTAAATTTTCAAAAATTGCTGTTTTTTTCACTCGAGAAACTAGCATAGCCCCTTAATCAGACTTTATGGGACTTTGAGTAATTTTAAGTAATTTTAACAAAAAATTATCAAGTGAATTTTCGAAATTTAAAGTAATTTCACCAAATTTCTGAAATTAAATAAAGAATTACAAGATTTTACATTTGAAGAATTAAAAATTCTCAATTATTTTTTCTACTGGCAAAAGGTGTGCAAAAACGAGAAACTACAAATGAACTAATTAAATTAATTTATTAAACTAATTTTCTATTTTTCTCTTCAGCTCCTGTGCAGTATTCCATCCTGGTGTATGATTTACATCGCCTACCTGGCCCCAGCCTTTGCGATGACAGGCCTAAACGAAACTCTCACAACTCTCTGGAATTACCTGGGCGTAGGACTTTTCTATTTAATTTTCCAGCATCTAATTTGCCTCTTTTTTGCTCATATTTGCAAGTGGACCTTCCTCGCTGCTCTGCTCTCGGGATTAGTAATCGGGGAAATAAGTTTGGCTGGTGGAGTGACACTCCACTTGCAAAATTTGCCATCCTGGTACCAAGAATTTAGTCCTCTTCGGTGGACCCTTTCTGTTTTACTACCTCAGGTTCACAGAGAGGATTTATTGAAGAAGCTAATCAAGTGCAAAGGCAAAGAAATTCAAAAACAGGACTTGCCTATTATTGTGCAAGAAACTTGCGAGACTCCAACGATTCCTCCTGGAACTTTAGCTCTTCAAGAAGTAGCTCTGGAAAAAATAACAGAAGGATCAGAAATTTGGCTCGGCATCTGTGTGACGGTTCTTGTAATTTTAGTAGTGACAGTTTTTCTCCTAATTAAATACGTGACACCTAAAAGACCTCGAAGTGCTCCGAATAAGCCCTAATTTTTTAGGACTGTGTGTTAGACAATAAATAATTGGTAGCTGATTCTTAGAGTGGATAAAAACTAATATACTGAAGTGTTCAAAGTCCTTGTTTTGAACTTTAAACAGGACATATTTAGAGCATATATATATATATATA
>UCOH01004435.1:0-32654 GCA_900474275.1 Synergus japonicus | reverse complement strand
ATATATATATATATATATATATATATATAATGAGGAACTTAAAACTCTAAGCCACGTAATTAAGAGACTTTTAACTACGCTGTTAAATATTTATGTTGTAAACAAAGTATACTATAGTGTTATTGAAATTTTGCTTTACATTGTGAAAAATGCAGTAAAATTTTTTTTTTTTAATTAAACAATTCTAAAATTTTTACTTCGGTATAAATGTTTGTAATACTTCTCATAATGTATCTTCTCATACTTCTCAAATCCTTATTTGTTTCGATAAGGCAAAGGATTGAAAAACATACGTGATCCCAACACAATAACAGGGATTGCAGTGGACTGAAAGGTTTTGAAAATAAGAGAGTATTAGTTATGATTTGCTTTTCTTTCAATTCTTGACAAAGACCGTTTTTTATAACTGGAAGATGCTGGAAATAAAATTAATAAAATTCAATACACAGGTCGTAAAAAGAGTAAAAAGTGCGAAAGAACAACCAATTGGTCGCCTAGTCTTGTCGCATCAAAAGGGCCTTGGAACAAGCTCAACTAGGATTAAGAGATTTTCGTTCGAATTTCGTGTCAGTCAAGCCATGGCAAGATAATCCTCTGTAGACGCTTTGCTGCTTCTGAAGCGCGTGCGAAATAAATAGCGAGTTATCATGCTAGTTTAATAAGGACTTATAATAACCACGTGCAACACAAGCGATATTCGGGATCTCAATTTGTTTGAAGCAAGGATCGCATTATTTCACACGTTGATGTTTATTCAAGCTGGATGAATTATTTCTCTTTTGATTCTTAATACTTCATAATTCATATATAGCTATTATACAGAAAAATCCCGAGATTTTATACGGAAAAATTCCGAGATTTTTTGTATCCTAAAGTGAGATAAAGACGTCAAATTATAAAAATTCCCGAAATCGAACATAAAGGACAAAATTGTTTCCTGTAAAGTATTACCTAATAGGACTATACTTTGCCCAAGCTGGAGTTAGATCAGAGGTCATTTTTCTGGGTGGATACACTTGAGGAAAAATGCCTCATATACTTTCTTCAGACGAAAGAAGTGATTTACGTTTAACAAAGAATATCAAAGACAAAAGTAATGTGCCAAGGATCGTTCCATAAAGGACACTGACATCAAAGGTACTTGAAATCGTATGTCATCGTGTGATCAACCTAGAGCAAGATCGAAACCTTTCAAGTACTTACTCGGAACGCAAAAAGGTTGCCCGGAGAGGGTCGTTCACATTCGAGCCATAAAGTTGAAAGAAATAGCGAGTAAGAAAAATGTAGGAGACATAGCTCAGCTCTTGTGATCAATATTATTTTATGCTTTATGCTTAGCTGCCACGAAAAATAAATAATATCGTACAAAAGAAAAAGTATAATATCATTAAAAGGATTCTGGTGTTTGGGGTAAGCTATACATATTAAAATTAGAGTGAGCCACCACCACCGTTTCGTGCGACACGCTCTGACATGTGTTTAGTCGTCTTAAAATGCAACGATAGCCTGTTATTAACGAGCTTTAACTTTACCATAAAACATCCCAGCTTGAAACTAATAAAACAGGCTGTCCGAAAAGCCGCATAGCCGTAAGTACGCATAATACTCAACGTTATCGGATTTACATCTAAGGAGGGTGAGGAGGTGCGGTAAAGTTATCAAGGTGTCGAATAAGTGGTTGGCCAATAGCTTATGGTTAGTTGGCTGCGGTTTTCCTAAAATGACACACATATCCCCAAATATTTAGAATTCAATTGATCTAAAATTGACCTAATTATTAAAAATGTTCTCTAAAGTAAAAGAGTGACCGAGTTTTCATTAATTCAGATTTAGAGAGACCCCATAATATGTAGATTATGGTGCTTATACATCATTCTAGACCCGCCTTCCAGCACCAAAGGAGTTTCCGGTTAATAACAGGGAATAGAGTTGTTCAAGAATTTCTGTCTAACAGTTCATCAAGCTCCGCTTACTTGTGTTATATCATCAAATATGAATTTGGGATTGCGAACAAAACACACTCATTGATTGAATTCACTTCAATATTTAAGTATCCAAATTCTATTTGTATATAGAATACGAGAGTGTTAATAGTCGTTCCAAAAAAAAAACTCATCAAGCCAACTTTCCCAAATGTGTCGTCGAACCCTTTTTGTTATGAGTTGAAGAAGATAGGGTTTCAACTCATTTTATTAGAGTTATTTCACGTATACTTGGTTTCGTTTCGTGTATCGAGGAGATCATATTCTCGGAACGACCGCACCAACAAACCCCTTTTTGTATTATTCAGTTTAGTGTCAGGTTTGTCGAATAACTTAGGCTTCTTGGCAACATCTTTTTAACCCTCTTAGACAGCCTGAACACGTTATCACGCACAGTCATAAGGATCTTCAAGGACAATAAACAGGGATAGGTGCACCCGAGCCTTTATTTATACAATATTCACTGAATTGACCTTTTCTTGACTCACTAAACGATTTTCATTCAGGAATTTTGTATTTCCGGCATTCGATTTGTTGAGTTTGAGCAAATAGCAAAATTAAATGCATATTAGGTTCTGGCAAAGTGATCGCACGAATGTAATGTTAAATTATGGTGAGATTATGGAACTGACATGTGCTCTCGTTTTTTTTCCCCTTTTCTTTTTTGACAGTACTCAAGGGTACAGTTTTACGATGCCGTAAGTACAGTTCTCCTGTATTCCGTACTATACATTTCCATATGCGGCTTGGCCATTCGCCACCCTTCGAACCGTAGGAACCTCGTGCGGCTTTATATTTCGAGCTCCTCACGCGTGACATCATCACTGAATTACGTGAGGAGGGTGCACAATCCGAGTACTGCATACTGGAACATTGACTACCGTGAACAAACCTCACTTTGCGGACGGCTTAAATGCTAGTCCTGTACTGATGACTATAATTAGGACATGGCGTGGAAGATAATCAAATTTTTGATTTAAACATTTGGAGGCAATTACAATTTTACAGGGTTTTATTGGAAACAATGACAATGAATGATAATGAATGATGACAATGAATTTACTCTCTAACCAATTGGATTGAAGTTTCAGACGTATAGTCTGAGCAAAAGTTTTATTTTGTTTTATTTTTGCACTTTTGGGATTAAGAATATCAAAAAAGTTGCCAAAATCATATTATTTCTTTTTATTTACTAGTAGAAATTTACCCGGCGTTTCCTGGGTTTTTTTTTAGATATTTCAAAGGATTTTTAAAAGAATTCAAATCAGTTTAAGAATTTTTAAGAGTTTTCACAAGATTTCAAGGGATTTTATATACCAAAAGTTTTAAAATATTTTTTCCTAATTCTATTTTATTAAGAAATATTTTCCGACTAAAAATGACATAGAATTACAAGTTTCTTTTATACAGAATTATTTTCAATGTAAATGATTCAAAATTTTAAAAATATTTCTAGTTTGTAATACAATTATTAATGTAAAAATTCGTTCATTTGAACGTTGAGAATTTTTCAGTAATGGGATTTTTATAAAAGTTTGAAATAGTTGTCAAAGGAATGTTTTAGAGATTTTTAGAAGTTTCTATAGATTTCAAATCACCTTAAAGGATTTTACCAGATTTTAATAAGCGACTTTAAGAGATTTCAAGGATTTAAGGAGATTTTAGTTATTATTTTATCTTATTTTTTAATTATAAGGAATTTTAAGAGATCTTTACGTATTTTAAGGAATTTAAAATTTTTTCAT
Source organism: Synergus japonicus (assembly GCA_900474275.1). Lineage (NCBI taxonomy): Eukaryota > Metazoa > Arthropoda > Insecta > Hymenoptera > Cynipidae > Synergus > Synergus japonicus. Next base: position 28,927 of record UCOH01004435.1, on the reverse strand, counting down.
GGAATTCCAAATCAAATGAAATCACTTAAAATACTTTAAAATTACCTGAAATTCTTTAAAAACTGTTAAATCATCTGTAAATATCTTAAAATTGTTTTAAATATTTAAAAGTTCCTTGAAGTTCGTTAAAATTTCTTGAAATATCTTAAAATCACGTAAAATTCCTTAAAAATCGTTAAAATCAGTCAAAATGTCTTGAAATTTTGTTAAATCTTTGAAAAAAATCTATTCATATCTCTTTTCAAAATTACTATAAATCTCTTGAAATTCCTTAAAATTATTTGAATTTTAATCTAAATTCTCTAAAATTGCTCCTAGTAAATAAATAAAAATTTGGGGTATGTTAAATCAAATCGCCAAACTAGACGTTTGAAACTTCCACCAAATCTCTAACCAAGGTTTTTTTGTTTGAAAAACTTGTCGATGTATAAATAAAATTTGATATTATTCTAATATTTTAAGTTTTTAATTATCTAGTCTCTAAAACAATCTTTTTCTATTTTGTTTCAGGTGAGTTCAAGCATATATTTTATCTTCAAAAATCTGTAAGTATACATAATGTATTTCACAAGACTTTTTCTATAAAATTCTCTGTCAATGAACCTCAGTTTGAACTATGAATTCATAAATTCATTATCTGATATTCGAAAGAGACTTTTAATTATCATTACAAAAACCTCGTTAATTAGATAGCGTGCTTGGGAATACATAATTCAAATTCGCAATTAAGTGTCACGAAATTGATTTTTAATTAGAAAGTAATTTAATAACTACATATAAGGTTCTTGAATATTTCTTTGAAGTAGAGCAGGAATACTACAGTTAATAATATAATTGAATGGGATCAAATTTTGAATCAAGTTATCTCAAAAATGTGGATAAGAAAATTTAATTACTTGAAGCAATTATGAAGAAAATTACTCTCAGTTCAATCTATACCTTTCTCTTTGCAATTATACCTTAATTGAGATATTGAAACTGACTACACCAAGCTTGCAAAAAAAAAAAAAACAGATTTTGCATATTGCAAAAAGCTATTATAGGAAATATAAACTATTTTGTTGATTTAGAGAAGCTAAAATGTATTGAGTGACAATATACGCGTAAAAACGGATGAGTTTTAATACCGCGAGCGAATAATACGCTACGGGGCCGTGGACTTGTTAAGCCTTACAGATTGTGGGTTCGAGTCTCGGTGAAGTAAATCATACCACCAGATACGCGAGTTTGTATTTTGGGGTTGGCCAGGACGCAGCTGGTGCGACCGCCAGGATCATCCCTGGAGCTTAGCGACACTTTGATACACATCCGATACCCTTGCATGATCGAAACCTGCCTCTTTATGGATTTATGTCCTCCACTATTTTCAAAACGTCATTATTCTCTCGAGTTTGTGTGATATTTATTGACTTGAGTCAACCCTCCATTCAATCATATTTTGAAAACGTTTATTTCAACCTCAATCTGCTCTTTTTTTTCATGTTGTAGAAATAGTTTCCTGCCCTAAAACTTCTAAAAAGGGCTCTAGAACCTTAAGTACTACTTCTCTAATCCTCCCTTCTGTTCTCTTTCTTTCCACAATTCTCTAGCCTTTATTACCTACCCCTAGTTTCGTTTTCTTCTTCTGATCGTGTAGCAGTGTAAAGAAAGTTACCAACACAGATATCCACTGGACGAACGACAAGGACTTACCGTTATTTCAATCACCATAAAATAGTTCTTTTTTATCGCCTACCTTCATGAAATTTTTACTTCCGTCTTACCGGCTTTAGTGTCACTTATAGTGCGTATACAGTGTGCGCCTTTTAAAATTGAGAAATATCATTTGAAAAATCGTATGACTCATAAAATAATAATACAATAGTACTTGAAATTTTGCTATGTAATGTACTTGCTTTAGTTTAAGACTTTTAATTCACAAAGAACAGTCTCATAAAATCCACTTTTCCATTTAGTACGACATTTTGTCGATTAAATATTTATGGCAGTGGCATGTTTTTAAAATTTATTAAAATATGAAAAACTAATCGCGATTAAGATGATGGAGTGATTACAGAAAACTTGATATTTACGTACGGTATCAAGGCAAAATGTGCATTCCGACTGAATGCACAAAATCATTAATTAAAGTGAACATTATGTAAGCTATATTTCTATATCATGTAAGCTTTATTTTTCCATCATCCTGTGATTTTTATTAGAAACTGATAAAAAAAATGTTGCACCTAGAACGAGATACATTTCAATATTTAAAGTTATTCTTTCATTTCAAATTATGCATAGCTTTCTTAGCCGAGATTAAAAAACTTATAATGTCAAATCATGATGAAATTTTAAAAATTAAGACTTTTCGAGAAAGAATCGTAAAAGCAGGAGCTAAATTGAATTAATTAAAAAGTAATGAAGTTACTTTACAGTTTGCTGTAAACATGAATAGCAAGGTACTTTATGATTCATGAAATTATCCTCGGCCGTCTTTCCTCTGTCTTTATTTTGTACTAGTGAAGTTGAAGTTTAACAATTTGGGAATGTCAATTGAGTAAACAAGCCCGTCTGGTTTTTCAGACTCATTAGACTGTTCTAGGTTTAAGATAAATTGCATAGCATTGTCCTCTGTTTTTGAATTAAGTTTGAAACATGAAAACGTCAAAGGAAAGCATTACTTGGCAGTATTGGTGTACGTCAAAGGTTCCGGAAGTACTTGGAGCGTTTATCTACATTTCCCAAGTGTTCGACCAAGTTGGAAGCCGGGTAAGTTAGAATGCTTCGAAATCGAAAGCTCAGTGACTCGCATCCGGTCAACTTTGCAAAGCTTTGGGCTGCATCCTCTTTTCAGTGTGTTGCGAGTGAAATTAGGGTTCCAGGACATGCGGATACTGGTCAAAGCCGGATAGATGTTTGACCTAGCAGACACAATCAACACATGCAGTGTACATAGGTGAAACATTAGCTGGTGCGCAGTAAACATGCACGCTTGCATGCTTGCTTTGGAGTGGGCTTGCGTGACGTTTTCCATCAACATGGCTGCGCTGAGTGAAAATGATTGTTATAAGATTTCGTAGTGTACGAGGCACACGCATCGAACAGGAAAAGGGTTCCCTTTGGATTTTGTTGGCCTGCTTTTCTCCACTTCCGGACAGATCCGGATCAGTGACAATCATAATATCTGGCATCTCATTATAATCACTCCCATGTTTATTGAGATTTCCATTATTGTACATATTTTTCTTATCAACAGAGCTTTATTTTCTGCTATAGTTTCTTTTCATGAACCACTATTGGCTTTTTATTCCTTTTGGCTACACTATCAAAATTTACTGAAGGCTATCAACATGCTTTTGTGTGTACAATCTAGACAAACCAATTCCGTCACAAGCATACAACTATACACGTTACCGTAAAATTATGATCAATTTCCATTACTGGTTGTTAAATCTTGCATGGTTGATTATAGTTGGAAATATTTGCTCATATAGAATATGTTTTATCACGTCGTATAGGAAATGAAGCACTGAAAATAGTTTTTGTTTATTAGAGAAAGTAATTATTTCTTTAATTTTGTTGTCTTATTCGTTAAATATTAACATTTAGCAATTTATTGTTTGCTTTCTATTTTTTATCCCAACAAAAGTGGTTTTTATAAAACCTTTAACTTTTCATTTCTTGGCTTTCGAAGTGTTATTTGAAGCTTATAGGAGCGAACAATTTCTTTCACCTTTTGTTTCATTTTCACTCCTTATTTTTTATCCTTGAATTTTTTTATCCTTCCAGGATTTGGAGAATGCAAGACATTTATGAAAAGTTACCCTTCTCAAAGTGAAACGAACCTTTTTTTCAGTTTCTAAAAGTCGTTTGATTATGAAAAATGAAATAAAGGTTTCCGGTTAGGAACTTTCGTTGTCCAGTTTTTGGTAGACCTGCAGTTTGCTACCATTAAACCTTTGTTATGATGAAGTAACATTCCAAGCGTAGAATGATGACGGTAAAGGATCGTATATATATATAAGCTACCACAGTTTATTAGCCTCCCTGCTGTGGCCTTTATTAGCCTTTGCTCCCTTAGTGAAAGTACTAACACTTACAGAGTTGGATCAACACCTATGCCTTACACGTTTACTCAGCACCCTCGCTGTTATATTTTCAAGTGTCTACCAAAGATCGCTTTACCAAAATTGCGTAATCTTATTCATAGTTTTCCATGGTTTATGAACATTATTATTTGCAATTATCTTTGAAATGTAGTTATTATATTAGAGGGAGGAAATTGATTATAAATTAATAGATGAGATTCAGAGCTTTGCAAGAAATTTAATAGCTGATGAAGCGGGAGAGAATTTAATGATTCCTTCTCGTTATTTAATTAAATATTAGAAATTAATGTGATATGATCATTATTACATATCAAATTTAATTAGAGAAAAATGAACACATCTCTTATTTAATGATTTCACTATAATAAATCTTTGGTAATCCTAATCTTCAGTTAGGTGAACAGTATCTCTCTAGAATGGGATGTGCAATTAATAGATTAAATGTCCATCAAGACCAGGATTCTCCATTCGATGTGTTCAAACGCTATACATAGACAAGTGCCTTGTGCTTGTACACATCAATACAAGCGAATACCGTAAATGTTTTCGAGATGCCTAACTCGTGTAAGTGCTTGTTCTGATCACAAGGCTGAATTCTCTCTATAAAGGTTTCCTTTGCACATAGGTAATAATTTGATACATAAATTTACAACCTTTTATAATTTAATTCTTGTGGAAAGTACACTGTACGCTCTAATTTGTGATTTACACTCCAATTTATGATTTACCAGTTTTTAAGTCACTCTCTTTGACGTACTAATCCATTTGACAGATTTGTTAATAAGATTTCATTATATGTGTCTATCTTTTGCGTTTTTTAATATTATGGAGTGATATGATGTTTTCTTTTGTTTTCTTAAAAGCATTGCGGTGGCAGCACGGTTTCAAAATTGCCGCCTCTGGTACTCGCGCCATAAACATCTGGCCAATATCTTCTTGTTTCTCTCCTAAGCTCTTTGTCTTTTCATTCTTCTATACCACAGGCAAAACAAAAGAGAAATAGAAAAAAAGCCAGTTTTTCCAGGGGAAAATGAAAGAGAAAAGGATGCGTATTTATCAGAACATGCTTCGTGAACCAACTACTATGTCGCTCCATTCGGGCGTGAAACTGAACTAGAAATTGAAATCTATTTCTCTAGAGATACTTTCTATTTTCAAAAAAAGATAAGAAATGAACACAAATCCTATATCTACTTCCGACGTTATTTTCCGCTTTTTTTCAAGATTTATCAATTAAAAAGATTGAATACGAATTTTATTTTCAAAGCTTTTTAAGTAGGGTAAGAAGGTTTATCAATCAAAGGTTTATCCAATATTAGATATTAAGCCAAGCCAACAGGTGGGATTAAAAAGTTTTATTTGAATGATATGGATTATTAATGAATAACCAAGTTTGATTTGTCTTCAGTAGACAAAGTTTTCGTCTCTAGTTAACTGACTTTTGTTGTATCAAATCCGTTTCATGACTGAAAAGTTCTGAATGTTAAAGTGAACTTTTGTATTTTATTGTATTTTAAACGAGAAATATTTTTAGAATATTAAAATGAAAATATTAAAATATCATTTGTATTAAAAATACGAGTAATTCATGTAATTAATAATATCATGTAATTCTACATGAAGGAAATTTGTAATGCCTATTGTTATTTTGGTTGGAATAACATTTCTTGATAAAAATTAATTAGGAAAAATAATTTCGTTTATTTGGACGTTTAAAACTTCTGGTACTTATCCATTTCTACAAAATCTGTGGTAAAATCCTAAAAATTTCTAACAGTGCATAGACAAAGTTTTTTTTATCAGGGTGGCCATATGTCAGGGAAAAAAATAATTGACATTTATATTAAATGTTATTTTTATCGTATTAAATATATAACTTTTATATTTCTTTTTAACAAATTTTAGAAAGTATCCAAAGATATCAAAGGATTATATATAATTTCCAGGAATTCTCTGAGATTCTCTAGGTTTCTAATGATTTCAAGACATTTTCAATAATCTTAAAGGATTTTAAGAGGTTTTCAGGATTTGTAAGTGATTAAAAGAGATTTGTATAATATTGAAAAGGTTTAGTTGAATTTTAAAAGGAATTCATGGAATTTTGAAAGAATTTTAAGGAAGTTTAGGGAATTCAAAGAATTTTAGGGAATTTTAAAAAGTTTTCAAATATTATAGAGGTTTTTCTACGTATTTCAAGGGATTGAAAAGTTTTTCGTGGAATTATAAAGGATTTTAAGAAACCTGTAAGAATTTAAAGAGATTTGGAGGAATTGTAAATATTATCGTGGAATTTAAAAGAATTTTAAAAGGCGTGTAAGATTTTAAAGAAATTTTAATTACTTTAAAATGATTTTAAAGAATTTATAGGTTTCTCATGGAATTTTAAAGGATTTTACAGTAATAATTTTAATTAATGAATTAATTTATGGAATTTCGATAGATTTTAAACGATTTAAAAATGTTTTTAAAAACCTTATAAAAATGAGGTTAAAAATTATATTAAAGTGATTTTAAGGAATTTAAACTTTCTTCATGAGATTTTAAAGAATTTTACAAAATTTTTATGATTTATAAAAGATTTTGTTGAAGTTTCAGGAATTTTAAGAGGTTTTCAAGAATTTTAATTGATATTTACATATTTTAAGGAATTTCACATTTTTTCGTGGAATACTAAAGGATTTTAAGAAACATGTAAAAATGTTAAGTAATTTTGACATTTTAAAAATGATTTTATGGAATTTTAATAGTCCTCATCGAATTAAAAAAAATCTGAAGTCCTTTTTGATTTTTAAAGACTTGGTGAAATTTTTTTAAGAGTTTTTTTTAGCGATTTTAATGATGTACTTTAGGGAATTTAAAAAAATTTCACGAGATTTTAATGATTTATAATCGATTTTGTAAAGTAATTTTAAAGGATTTCAAGTAACTTTAAATTTTGTAGTGGAATTTTAAGATATTTAAAGATGTTTTTAGGAATTTCAAAAGATATCAGCGAATTTTAAGGAATTTCAATAGGTTTCCAATAGTTTAACGAAAATTTTATGCATCATAAGAGATTCTGAAAATGTTTTATTTAATTTTGAAGGATTATAGGAAATTTAAAGAGGTTTTTATGAATTTTAAAAGATTTTGCAGTTTTTATTGGAATTTAAAGTATTTCAAAAGATTTTAAGGAATTTTAAAAAGATTAGTGAAAATTGAAGGGATCTCATGAAATATTAACAAATATGAAGGGATTTCGTCGAATTTTAAGATGTTTCTAGGAATTTCAAGAAATTTCAATGAAGTTTAAGAGATCTTTTCAGAAGTTGTTGTAGATTCGAGAGATTTTTACGAAAGTTAAATATTGTGAAGTGATTTTAAATTTCAAAAGATTTAAAGTGATATTATACAAAATTTGTGAAAAATGTCAGTAGTATTATAATTGAAAATTTGTACGCATTTGTAATACTTTTCTGTCAGGGAAATGTCAGAGAAATTGAAAAATTGAATCTTGTGGCCACCCTGTTCATAAAATTCGAGTAAAAATGAGTGCGTCTAAGTGGATTTCTTATGACTACAAACTAAATTGCTTTATTACAGGGGTTATAACTTAGCAAGAAGCGCAAAATGTATCATATTGGACATTTGCCACTATATCTCGAGGCTATTCCTCTCCTTTGCTGTTTTCGTTCATACATATGTAGGAGGGAATCAGTTTAAACAATCGACTGAAGTACGAGACCCGGATCAAGTTGTGACTTGCTTTGGACACTTTAGGTTCTAGAGTTTATGGCAGCTATGCTATAAAGCGGGTACAAAGAGGCTATATTACCTTACTATATCATTGAAGCGAAAACGAAGTCGTGAATCTGCATATGGAACATACATTAAATTTCTTCGGCATTTAATTTAATACCCAGGTACAATGAAACAGAGTGGGAAATTGAGCTAGTGAACAAGAGGGTCACGAACAGAGAGAGAAATAGAGAGAGTAGAGAGAGAGAGAGAGAGAGAGAGAGAGAGAAGCTGAGATGGTTGATAGAGTTGAGTAGAGAAAGGGTAGGCGCAGTTAAGTGTTTAATGTTCTGAATATGAAGCTCGGTTCACGCAGCTTTGGTTTATTGAGTCAGCTGTCTGTAACTATCTTGACTATCTATAGCAAATCTCATGAAATTCAAGCAACGTGAAACCAGCTCGACTGTGTTTACAATATTCATAAATTTTAACGTTAAACTTGGACAAGACTGTCAATTAATAAGCCAGAATATTTCCCAAGGTCATTAAATTTGAATCTCCTTATTTTCTTGCAGTAAAAACCTCTCAAGGCTGGTAAACAGAGACATAAATCTGAATTTACGTGAGAATCTGAGAACAAATCTAATTCTTCTATTCTTTGATGCTCCGAGTGTCAAAAGTAGATTTAAATTACGATAGATGGCAAAGTCTTTTATTTTCCTATTTCCGTAGCTCTCTTTTTTTCTACCGACCCTTTTCACATAATTTCTATCCATTGGAAATCCGTTATTTTTATCTAAGACCGAATGGAGGACTTGGACTTGAAATCGCTATTTTCCATCGAACCCTTACGCTTCTTTTAATCCACCCAGTCGCTCAGAATCGTCTGATCTAATCTTCTTGAAGTAATGTGATGCTTTCCTCTCACATCTTGGGTGCAAAAGAATTTCCTCGTCTTGAACGAAATTCAAACCAATTTGAGTTGGGCCTGATGCGACGATATCTTAGAGTGCAAATCCTTCGACACTCTACAAGTAAATGTCTTCTTTTGCTCTGACAGAAACTATAGACAATTATGAAAATAAGTGAAAAATAAACATATAGTCTTGACGCAGAGCTACTTTAGGTTTGCACCCCTTATTGCAGAGAAATGCAAGAATACAAAATAGGGGAAGAAATGTAAGAAAAATAGCGGAAATGCGATGAAGGGAGACGTAGATGGAGAAAGAAAACAATGGGTCAGAGCGAATTTTCTTTTCATGGGGATGACACAGAGGCTGCTACAGTGGTTTGAGGCAAGAAACTCGCGACTTTGGAAAAAGCTGGAGACCGCGAACAGAGAACGGCTTCATTTCTTCGTAACTCGCGGCGACAGCCAAGAGAAAAATTGGTTCTATCCTCAGCGGAGCCGCGAGAGGTGCATAGGTTCGGGGCATGGGAAAGACGGCTGTACACCCTCTAATATCTTATGATTTAGTATTCTAGATGCAATGACGCTTTAAACACTGGAGCATCATGGCCGATACTCGTCGTACAAAATTAAACTTCCACCTTTCTCCGCTTTCCGTTTATCTTCCCGTTTATCGTTTTTTTTCGCACTCGCTTTCCTCTCTAACTGGCAAAGCACCTTCGCTCGTTTGAAGTGAAATAAGTCGATGCAGTCAAGCTCCACGATTTTTGCTTTATTTTCCAACCCCTTTGAACAAACACTGGTCTACTGTTTGCACGTTTCCTCTTTGCTTCCAAGGATACTAATCCAATAGAAACTTCTTTGCACCTGATTGTTTAACACCTCGCGTTCCACAACGCGATTAAACGCGCTTTGGCGAACTTTACGAACAAACAGAATGATATTGCTTAGGATTTAGTGACTTTCAGAAAGTCGATACTATATTTTAACGCTTTTCAACGCATTAAGGATATAATATGTGTTGCCTGTGTTTCGTCTGATGTCGAATTTTGAAACATGATACTGTCAATGTTTGATAATTTATAAGAGGATGGCTACATGTCAGGGAAGCCAGGAAAATGTTTCGGAAATGTGAGTAGTTATCAGGAAAAATAAAAATGGACATTTGTGCTAACTATGTTATTTTTTTAACAGATTTTAAAAACTTTTCAAGGATCTTGAAGGATTCTAAAGAATTTCCAGGCATTCTTTGAGATTCTTTTGATTTTGTAATTATTTCAAGAGATTTTTAAGAAAGTTTTGTGAATTCAAAGAATTTTCAGAAATTTTAAAGCTCCTTGTGGAAGTTTAAAGGATTTTTTGAAAAGCTTGTCAGAGTTTTAAGGAACTTTGATTTTTTAAACTAATTTTAAGAGATTTTAATATTCCTCGTGGAATTTTAAAAGAATTCATGAGATTTTTATGACTTTCAAATGATTTTGTAGAACTTTATGAAATTCTAAAAAGCTTGTAAAAATTTAAAGGAATTTTGACATTTTTAAATATTCCTCGTGAGATCAGAAAAAATTTCAAAATTATTTTTGATTTTTAAAAGATTATGTGCAATTTTACAAAAACTTTAAGAGATATTTACATATTTTAAAGGATTTAGAAGAGTTTCATGGAATTACAAAGGATTTTAAGAAACTTGAAAGATTTTTAAGAAATTTTAAGGGATTATTAATATTCTTGTGGAATTTTAAAGGATTTTGAAAGGCTTGCATTAATTTAAAAAAAATTTTAAGTTTTTTAAAGTGATTTTAAGGGATTTGACTGAAATTTTGAAGAATCTTCACAAGGTTCTTCTTAAGTTTTATAAAAGATTTTGTAGAATTTTATATATAATTTTAAGAGGTTTTTAAGAATTTTAAGAAGCTTGGAAAATTTTTTTAAAAATTTAACATTTTTAAAATGATTTTAAGAAATTTTAATAGTCCTCATAGAATTTTAAAAAATTGCAAGTCATTCTTAGTTGTTATAAGATTTTGTGAGTTTTTTTTATTTCAAGAGTTTTTTTTTTTTAGATTTAATGTACGTTAGGTAATTTTATAGAAATTCTCGAGATTTTTATAATTTTTAAATGATTTTTTAAAATAATTATTAAGAATTGCATGCAATTTTAATTATTGTAGTGGTATTTTAAGAAATTTAAACATGTAGTGTAGTTGAGTAGGAGATTTTAAGTAGTATATATCAATATATAGTCAGCAAATAGGAGATAAGGATTTTCAGTAGGTCAGTGAATAGTCAACCAATGAGTCATGACAGTAAAAAATATATGGATGTTTGAAATAAGTTTGCTAAAAAATAGTTAATTAACTAAATAAATAAAGATATTTTTTGGAGTTTTGAAAGATTACACGAAATTTTAGGGATTTTTAGGAATTTCATCAAATATTATTAAATTTGAAAGGAATTGGTTGGAATTTTAAGATGTTTCTAGAAATTTCAAGAAATTTCAATGAATTTCAATGAAGGTCGGTGAATAGTCAACCAATGAGTCATGACAGTAAACGAATAGCTGGATGTTTGAAATGAGTTTGCTAAAAAAATAATTAATTAAATAAATAAATATATTTTTTGGAATTTTGAATCACTGAATTGGCGTCCAACTCTTGTACCTATCGGAACTTTGGAAAACCTTTAAAAAATATGCTCGATCTTCCACAATTGTAAATCTTTTAATCTCTTTTCAAATCTCAAAATCCCGGGCAAAACGTGTTGTAAAATGTCTACTAGTTTCAAATAAAATTCGTCAATCTTTAAAAGACATAGATTGCAAAATTTGAAAGCTTAGGCAATAAAGTGGTTCACAAATTCAATTTGCGTCATCCAGATGACAGTTATTGAAAGCTTCCGTTGTAACCATAAGCTTTGTCATAGTTGAACCTCTTTAAAATGAATGTGCGATACTTTTTCCAAATGTGAAGTTAAAAACGAACGCAATTATTTGGAAAATGGACTCTTAAAAAAAATCAGAAGTATACGCACTCTCGTTACTGCAGAGCATGGTGGAATGATAAACGTGATGTGTGCACGTTCATGTCCTCGAAAAAAAATCAGGTTGGGTCGTTTGTCAGGACACGTACGTCCATTACGACGAAAAATCGAGTAGCGAGCCGACCATAAACAAACAGTATTATACGGTCAGCATCCCGCTTGATCCTCTCCCAGTTGTGTTCTCTATAACAGAACCTGTACCTACGTATGTACCAAACGGATATTCTCATCTCCCTAAAAATATATAAATACGTCAGTGAATTCGAAAACATATACATGAAATTAAATCAGTCTGAAATAGGATGAGTTTATACTGCATTGAATTTATACTCATACTCATTAGATTTTGTTTCAGCGCTTAAGGTAAATTAACGCTGGAAATATAGAGGAAGCTTTAAATTTGTTGAAAAGTTGATTGAAACGTAATTAGTTTTTACTGTGTGCAACATGATTTCTAAATGCACGAAGTATTTAATTTTTTCTAATTTGCGTTGGAATTTAGAGACAAACGTGTCTTTTTTATCAGATTACATATCAGATTACAGATTCTGACCTATGATACAGATTGATAAAGCAGGTACATTATATTTACCCTAGGGAATATATCCTGCTTTATTATTTAGAAGATTTTACTGGTACTATAATTTTACAGCTATGATTCATTAAGATTTTAAATTCACTTTCCTATCACTGAATTCTGCGTTTATGAACCACGCCGCACCATAACGTGGTGTATCCCTTTAGTGTTAAAAAGAAGTCGACAAGAGTCACTTCGTAATACCGAGCAACCGTCGTTTTACAAGGCTTATAGAGGTGCACGCTCTTGCGATATAGAATATACAAGTTTCATACGACGAGGGTGTTAGTTGTACTTACGATTTTACGACCTCCACATCCTAGCGTCTACCTAGACTCACCTAACTTCACGATGAAGGTTATTTCATGTTACACGTTTTCCCCTTAAACCATTACACATTTTGTACCTTTTCAATACCTTTTCAACCACCGGATAATTCAAAAGGCTTCGTTTATAAGACCAATAAAACTTGTCTTTAGAATTAATCAATGACCAATCATTGTCTGTGACATACTATTTCTCTCGAAAGAGTGCTATTAAAGTTTATGTCTTTCAAGTATATTGGAGAATTATGTGTAGTATTATGTTTGTACTAAAATTTCATTGCTAATTTAGATAGAAATGATCCTCTATAGAAATGATCCTCTATTTCCAGAATATTATAAATACTTATACTTTTCAGTAGTTCAAGTTGATTTTGGTCAGCCTGTGAAAAAGAGTGCAAATAGTTACCCTTTTACGACCACTAATTCCTTGTTTGAAACATAAACAGACACGAATAATTTTCACCTACTTTTTGCGCAGAAGTGTTAATGAAAATGTTGAAATTGAGTGGGTGCCAATGTCAGCAGGTAAAATTTACGAATCCCATGAATTTTTAAGAGAAACTTGGCCACGAACTTGGCAAACTTAGGTGATGGTAAAAACTTGCAAAGGTAAAGCCTTGCGGTTCAGAATTAGAAAGTACAACCATCCTAGATTCTGTTCATAGGTTAAATGATAAAAGTTCGAAAGATCGTCTTTTTGCTATATCTTTCCAGCACCTAGTAAAGTTGCGTTGAGACTTTCCGATGGTATGGGGATCGCGACACTATTTTCAAATGCGAGAGAAAGAGGGTTTTTCACGTCGTCGCGAAAAGACTGCGGGAGGGTAGCTACCAGTATTTTACAGTCTTTTATATTAAAACTGGAGCGCGCAAGCAGTCGAGTCTTAAATCACGGCAAGTTGCAACATTACTAACCATTTACATAGAACCGTTATTATGGACACATTGTACGATGCCGAGCAACCATTTTGGTGCCTAAATGACGAGGATCAAACTGTGGCTCTGGATAAATAGCTGAAATCCATCTTACTTGCAAGTGGTATAAATTACGTTGGATATGTGTTATATATATATATATACGTATAGCGGGGTCGAAATGAGCGAGTGCTGTTCTAGCGTATACGGGATAATCCCATTTTTCTTGCCTTAGGGAATCAGCGCGTCACGTGTCATGTGCTTGCCTTGTTATTGGCGATAGCAGGTTTAATGTCATATATAGAAGCAAAACATTCACGGCTGGATGTATGAAATAATAAACTGAACGGCAGTTCGTGGAAAGTTACCGTATCAGTCTTCATTTCAGTAAAAACGTCCCGACGTCTAGGAAGCATATTGAAAAGGCGGCTCATGTGCCAAGCTCTCGGGATGGGAAGAGGAAAAGAGTAAGCGAACATCGGTTTTAACGGCGAGCAGCGAGCGTGAGGAGAAAGAGGAGATTTCTCTATGAACGAAGCTTCTTCCGATCTGCAATCAAAAGGGGATCACGTAACCTTGAAGGATCGAGAATCTTTGGAAGTTGAGCAAACTTTATGATGCAGCTTAACGCAAACGAGTGTTTGCGTCTGGCTCTATAACTATCACTCTGATAGAAAAAAACGACTGCTCTCGTCTTTTTCTCTTTACACAACTCGTCCCTTTCTTCATCCCTACTTCATCTTCAAGATTATAGTTTACTTTGGTGTGCCAAAAAAACGGTAAATATGGTCAATATTTAATCGAGATCAGAGTTCATAAAACTGCTTAATTATTTAATACTTAGTATATTATTATACTAACTTCTTGATATAGTTTCTATATAAATGATCATTTTATATAATTAAAAGTTCCTTTGCTAAGAACTTTAGCTTGTCTTTTGTATTGGTCCGATTTGATAAAATCGTATAAAACTTGCCACTTCACAAAATAATTATGGTTTAAAAAAAAAAACTTTTTAAAGAGAATAGTTCTGCAATAAATCAGAAAAGAGTCTGAAGTTCTGGAACGTGGAAGTGGACTTGAGAATGTAGTATGAAATGCAAGAATAAAGTTCTGCCTAACATAGCGCTGTTCACTTAGTCTTTATGGAAACGTCTTTTCTCATTTAATTAACAGTAGGTAGTAAATCAGCTTTCGATATTAAAAACTTTCCAGCCTTCGACGGCTTCTCGATCGACTAATTTTCCCTGGCACCCCAAAGTCGGTTGAAAAAATTGGCTTCATTGGAAGTGACTGGTTCATATAATAAGTTATTCCATCGTAAATTTTTCTATATTGAGGGACAAAAAGTTTCGATCCATTTGTGTTTTTAATATTTATTTTAGAAATATGTTTTAACAGAATCATTCTTGAAATTATTCTTGATAGTATTTTCACGATATTTATTTAATTGGAAAATCTAGATCTCTCAAAGCATATTTGACACATTTCAGATGGGTGTTTTATGTTGATTCAATCGAAATCGATTCTTAAACAATCAGAATCACATATACCTATTACCACAGGTAATATCACGGAAGGTCTAAAACGAAAGGGCGGCTAAGTGAGCAACAGGCTGTCGTGACGCACATAAATCGCGAGTGGAGAACGACGATGGGGCAATTGTTAGAGGGTAAGGAAGGCACTTCTTACTTCCGGTTAGAAGTGTCAACCTCTTAAGGACAACTCGACCGTAATGGGTACTTTTCACTAGAAAAAGCCATAAATTAAGACTTTCGGTTTGCGTGTAGGTAAAAGGAGCAAATGATAATCCGCGCGATTTTAATTGATTTAATTAACTGGTTCTGAAATTGTAATAAGTCTTCAACTTTACCAAGTTTGACTCAAACGATGAAACTTGAAAAAGACATAATTTCATGACAATTAGAAGGAATGAATCCACAGAATGTTCGTGTAAAAAATTGCATTGTCTTGACCTTCTCTTGTCAGCATTTTTCTTTATAACGTCCTATTAAAGGAGATATTATCCCGCATTACCCACAGTGTATTTCATATTTCATTGTGGCTCGTAATTTATTAGATTTCAAGTCTAGTTAAAATATTGGGGATTCAGAAACCGACTCCACTCAGGCTTCAGTGAACCGAGAAGAAATTCATTACGCTTTCATACATTTTTTCCCTAGATAATTTATACTTCTTAAAATGTAATTAATTTTAGTTTAAAGCCGGATTTAAAGGAGTATATTATGTAATTCATTAATTTCGGAAAATCCACGTGGATTTTTGTGACAATATATTAAGCGAGTTTGTGCGGTTTTAAAGTTATTGTAACAAAATAATTGCCTGAGTGATTGGATGTTATCGTTCAACCACGAACGCTACCAATGTCCCCAGTATAATGCATCAATGTCAGGAATTCTTGTGATCAAAGACTTTTTCTGTCTCTTTATATAAGAACAATTTACCAATGTTTGATGGTAAAAGCCTTGTTTTAAAACTTTTTCTCAGTACATTACAATTCCATTATCATCAAGTTTCAACAAGACAATTAAGTTTCTGAAAGAGAAAATTCTTGATACGGGGTGGTTACTTTTAAGCAGAGCTCATTTCTAGAATACCAGCGTCTATCGAACTGGAATCCCGGGAATTTTAGTCACCCTGCACGGAAAGTGGAAGTTACTTGGACCAAGTAAATGCATTTACTTGGTAAAAATTACTTAATGGAAGTAGGTATATCCTTCCTTCGTTTAAGTCAATGATTTTCTGAGAACAAGAGAATAGGACTTCAGCTTCAAGGTCTTAAAATAAATGTGACTATACTTGAATTAAGAGCATACTTCATTAAGAAAGACCATACTTCATTAAAGAAAGTGAGAAAAGTTTTTGATTTAAGTAACTAATTTGATGAAAAATTTAGTGACTATTCAACAACGAAATTAGCTTAACCCAAGCACAATTTCCTTCATCCAAATACATTCCATTTTCCGTGTGAGAAAACGAGGGACTACCAAAAATGTAACATAATCTTCTTATTGAAACAAGTTTATAATTGGAAAATTTTCTTTAGCCGCATTAGAAAACAAAAGAAAATAATAAGTTCAAATTGAAAACATTTGTAAGTCTCGTAAAGAGGATTCACTTTTCGTAAAAGTCAACGTATAGGACAAGCTAGCAAAGCAATTGTGGAGCACAAACTAAGAAAGATAGAGGCAATACGTATACGTCCCCTCTTTAATAGCGAACACGGAAGACAATAACTTCCCTTCTAATAATTCTTTGTCCTTTGTCTTCTGTCCTAGCGGCCTCTCTTAACTTTACACTTCATTCTTCGCTCAGAAGTAGTGTAAGAATTTAATTGCGTGGTTCTGAATATCATCATTATTTCTAATGTCCCCGACGCGAACTCCGCACTCATTTAATTCGAAACTACATTTCTCCCCTTTTTTCAAGTTTGCGCAATTATTTTTTCGCGAATAGAAAATTCTTAATTACAGTTGAGGCAATAGAAGAATTAAATCTTTTAAGTTGTTGTGAAAGAAGCCTTTAAACTACTCTTGAGAAGCGTGTTTGAAAATATGACTGCTATAGGAAAATACCATCTGCTTTTGTACATTTTTCTATTTAGTTATCTTTTACAGTTATTATCATGTAAAAATAATTGAATAATGGAGTAGACAAAAAATAATATCTTTTCGAAGAGCCCTGAACGATGCAGAGTATATTTCAGTTCTCTACAATGGTGCTTTATGCTTTTCTACATTGAAGCGACTTCCCTTTTGCCGGAAGTTGGTTTTCATCTCTCTGATCCTGCTCTGGCATGAGAGAAGCCCTGTCACGACATTTGACTGTGCTGGTTTTCATTCGACTTTTGCTTAAATTTTGGTAGGATTTGCGTCAATTAGAGAGCATAGTGAAAAGGTTGGCAAGCTTTTGCTAGTCAATGAATACAATCGCTGACACGCTTTATCATCTTTTTATATGACCCATCGATTTCTTCAGCTTTCGCAAATAACAAGCATGGGACATATTTATAGGCGATTTCGAAATATTTAACTTTTTCCGCATTTAATGCTAGAAGAAATAATATTAATATTAATACCGTATCATTTAAAATTGAAATCTTAGTAAAATAAAATTGAAAGAGAGCTGAATCCAATTAAAAATGTTTAATAAGTCGAACATGTGCGAATAGCATCTTCCTATGTTCATGTCACGTACAGAATAAAACGAGAGGATCTTTAAACTTCGATAATTCCAACGAAAACGTCAAATACTACAAAAACAATCAAGCGTAAAGAATCGCTGAACAAAGAGTTGAAGAGGGTATTGTTCGAGGGTCTTGTTACTTCCTTGAGAGAAAATAGAAGAATGAGGAGAAGAAAACGGATACTTGTCTCCCAGTTCTTTTATCCCTTCTCTCTATTTCGTATTATTTACAGTAAATACAATGTAAAACAGCTTCTCCCACTTTATATACATAGCGCGATAAAAGAGTAATTTTAATGAAGGAGCATTAGTGTAATTACAATTTTTTTACCAGTAAGTTTGCGACTGTATTGACTTTTCTTCAGTTTTTCTTTCATTTTCGAAATCTTTTTGCAGAATAAAGCATTAAATTAAAAATCAGTCTAGAATATGCTGAGTACGAAAATTGATCGTTCCGTTTAACACATAAAAAATTAATTTGTGTTTCTCAACAAGTAAGAGTAACTTCCGCATTGGGAAATCACTCACTGCATGATTTACGAGTTTTTTTTTAACATTATTAGTAATCGACCTGAATATTCGCGAACACTAATTTACGGGGAGGTTCTTTGAAGACACTTATTTCGTTAATGTTATATTTGATGATCGCTTTCCTTTGCATCAGACTCTTCGGACGCGCAAACGGAAACCTAAATGAAGGGAAGAGAACTCAAGCGTATGTTGCAGACTGCGAGTGAATGTTTGAATTCACGTAAACGATTCCTCTAGTCTGGGAGTTGGAAGTATGAGTCGATCCCTGGGAAGGAAGTCAATTCGAACTAAATTAAAAGCTCTCGTTAACACGTAACGGCATTTTCGAACGTTTCCAGTACAGGTTGCGGTGATCATTTGTTACATTTTTTTCTACCTTTGTGGAATGATTTCAAATACAAAAGATCGATTTGCAAAGGCAAAACTGGCAAAGAATTATCGACTAATTTACTGATCCTCTTTTCGCCAATAAATTGTAGAAACTTCAAATTAATCCCTTCGTTTTTCATAAGAGAGACGTTCTACCTATTTTGTCGCAATTTAGTTTTCCTTTGTGAATTTTTGCAACATTAAATCTAACTGGGCTGACATGAGTGAGTGATCTAATTCGAAACATACGTGACTTTTTATCCAACTTTAATCGTTCGCTGCCTGCATGCATAAAAGCTAGCTGAAGAAGATGAAGAAGTCGGCGAGTGACCGCCATTGAATTTCCTGCAGTAATTTTCCACAGTTTCGTCCCAAGAAATGTTTATTCATAAGCGGCTCGAATGTGCGAGTACGATTGTCCGACTACATTCCCGACGCTACGACCTTTTTTCATCACGCTAATCTCACGATAATAGGGGAAACTTTTATTCCGCGGCTTGTTTAAATTGCCATTTCACTAGAAAAATACGAGCCCTTTAAGGATAAATCACATTCGTGGAATTTCCATCCCCTTGAAATTGATTCTTCTTCGAGATTAATATTTTTTGTTTTTGAAATCACGCGATTTAGTGGGATACTTAAAAAACAGTTTAAGAATAGTATTATTTTGGAGGAAAGAAACAATTTCCACCCGTTTTTCGCATTTTGTGCCAGTTAATTGGATTTCTACATTATATTTCTTTTCATTTTTGAAGTTGATGAGATTTTCTTTGAAAAAAATGCATTAAAGTGTACATGCATTAATTAGCAAGTCAATATGCTTTTTCTTCTTTTTATCGTAACTTTACATATACCTAGTGTGTTGAAAAATTGTTGATGGTCCCGCTTTTCATTCCCACAGTACTCATTTTTTTCACTTTAAAACTGCCCCGACTTTATTTAAGAATTCTTCCCTACTCGACTGCCTCGTTCCCAGTTGTTATCTTTTGTCCGGGAGAAAGAGAGAAGAATGAGTGGGCCAAGCGAAGCGAGAGAAAGAAAATGAAAGATGGTATGAGACACTCTCGGGGATTTATCATTGAACTAGTACGGTACAAGGAGCACGATATTAAATTAAGTTTTGTGCAACTTAGGTTTTGAATTACTGCTCAAAATTGAAAAAAAGGCTTTATTCTTTCAAGTCGCCCCGGAAGAACCAATTTTCACATTAATATTATTTTTACTCGTATATTATATTACATGATAACAATTTTCTGGATTTTACCACAGTTGTAGAATATATATGTGAATGTACATCACTCAGTAATTCTATATAATTAAAGTACGAATTCCACTCATATTTCTTTAAATTTCTCGACTTTTCAGCGTAGTAAACAATCCTGCAGCAAAAAATACAGTTCTACAGCATTTTCATAATTAAATCATAATTATAGATATTATTTTTTATCCGGAATTTTTCCTCATGTTTTTTTAAAACGTGCAAAGTGTAAGGATCATTATTTCTAGACTAATGACCCAATAAAAGGAAAGTTTAACTCCAATGACGCGCTTATGTTTATAGTCTGCTTTTTCGAACACGATCCTATTATTGAAGATTAGAAGACGGCTTTGTTGAAAATAATAATATACATTGACAATCCCAGCAGGAGTGTGATAATTATAAAGGCAAATATTTGATCCCAGCATGCACCATACTACATATATACATGTATAACATATATATGTGTGTATATATATATATATATATATAATATGTGTATATATATATATATACATGTATAACATATATGTGTGTGTATATATATATATATATATATGTATATAGGTTTGAGAATGCTTCACTGTTCCTTGCTTTACCAATGAAGAGACTTCCTTGCATAGTTTAGATTTAAGCAAGTAACAAACAAGTGTACACACCGTAACAACGGTATTAATTAACGAATTAATTAAATCTTTCAGACGCGCATTTCCTCTAATAATTATATATTAATGATATCATTAGTTAACTGGATCTAACATTTTTTTTCACTTTCGCTAACTACATCAGCATATGTACATATATACAGCATTATATGCTGTCTATAAATTGCTTAATAATTATGTAAAATTTCTCTTTGTGTAACAGGATAGTTTAATAAAATCGATCGGTAGAACACCTTATGACAGACTGCTTGAAGCTAAAGTTACTATAATAAGTATTGTAATTAGCAAAGCGTCAAAAGAGATCTTGTTTCATGCGTGCAATTTAGATTTCGACTAATGGTATTTTAGTTGTTTAACTTTTAACTGATTGCAGAGAACAACTTAATTTTACTTTGGATAATCCCAAGAATTGATGTGTTAGAAGTTTATATATATAATATATATAATTATTTTCAGTGCAAATAAATCACTGTTTCTCATTTAAATCGAAACATAGAAAAAAATTCGTTCATTTGAACGTTCAGAACTTTTCAGTCATAATAATTATCTATCCGAGAAAAAACTGTTTATGAAAACAAAAATCTTCCCTATTAGAAAATACCATACTGAGATTATTAAATATATAATTAATTTATTCTACATTTCAGCTAATTACCATTAGCTTATCTAATGAGAAATTTTAGATCTAGAGATTTTTCTCACAGTTTTATGACCTATTTTCCTATTTATATCACCAACATGTATAACTCTCATTCCTCTTTTATGTCGAACGAACATTTGCGTTTAAAAAGGACCCCCAAGTTAAAAAATCAATTTTAAAAAACTAACCTTTTGAAAAGTACCCGCTTCTTCTTAACAATCTCATCTTCTGGAACGCAGCTGCAGAAAGGACGTCCCGTCTTCGGAAACTTGCATGGCAGGATATAAAAGTGGATTTTCAATAGCTGGAAATACCTCGGGGCGCGCAAAGTTCCTCGTCAAATTAAACGTGAAAATAATGCAATAAAAACGAAAAAAAAAATGTATACTGCACGAGCCGTTCCTGATAGTACCAGACGGACAAACATCGGAATAGAACTGCGATACGTTGGTCTATCGTGGTTCACCCCAGACATCCCTTTGCACCCTGAACGCATGCGTCACTTTGAAACGCTGAAATCCCCACCTACCCTTCCATGTGGTCGTGACTCCCGCCCCGCAGGTGATTTTACACCTACCCTCCAGTACCAGTTGAATTTCCATTTTCCCTGAAAATCATCGCGAAGCATGGAAAAGCGATACGCAAAGTACACTTACGAAAATTGGAAGACCTCTTCTCCGAAAAAAGTTTTTTAATACTCTCGATCATTCGAAAACTTGAGAACATCAGCACAAAAGAGTGATATATATGGAGTTTTTACGAGTGGATTCGAAGTCTTCAGATTTTTATTACATCCGGAAAGTTGCCAAGAAATGACCGCAGGAGCAGATAACGACCAGTTGGAGAACCAACTCTTTTATAACGAAGCATCACGAAAGTGACATTAGTTCTGATACGACTTTGTATGGTCAGAGTGGCAAGAGTCGTGGACTTGAAAAACCTTTCGATCGTGCGGAAATCTTGCCAGGCGGGAATTCGGTCGACGATCCCTCAAGGGGTTGTGCGCACGCGCGAAGGACGTCTAAAACCGGGGGTTGTCGGGGGTATAGGGGTAACTCAGTCAGGCCGCAGCGCGCGCTCTGTAAACTACCTTCACGTGAACTCACATCCTTTGCGGCTGCTTTTTAAACCCCAAATCGAGAATCACGTTTTTCTTTCTCGATCCCCGAAGTCTTAATAATCCCCATCCAACCCTCGGACCGTTTCACCTGAGTCTCCCAAGTGTGTGTTTAAGTGTCCCTGGAAATGTGTGTTTGGATTAAAAACTATGTGGAAACTTGGACAAAAAAAGATAAAATCAGGAAGAAAACTTAATCAGGAAGATTAAGTTCGATTGTATCTAGAAAATTGGATGGGAAGAATTGTATGAAGAAGAATTGGACAAATTGTCTAGAAACTCGAAGGAAGAGTTTAAACATCTGGATTTTGACATTCCTGTGGAGAATCATTCTTCACTTTCACGTTTGGTGTTTTCCTCACAGTCATTCAAAAACGATTTATAAACGGCTTTGAGGAGATTCTGCTTTGAGTACCTCAACTCTAGTTTTAGCGTCTCAGTCCTACTTTTAGCAGTAAGGCGCGAAACCCCTGATGCAAAAAAGTGATTCACGTCGACGTTAAGCTTCTGCCAGGCATTATCACAGGGCGCGCGCCATTAGCCGCGTGCAAAAAATAAAACTGCTACGTGAAGCGGAAAATGAAAAATTTTTCCTGGCGGAAGCCACGGGGAAACAGGAAGGGACTATTAAAGTCACCTTTGTCGCAAGGAGAACGTAACGCAAATCGGAAGTAAAGTCTCTCGAAAATATGGGATGGTCGTGGAATCACAGGAAGAAAGAGACAAGATAATCCTCAAACGAAAGTCAAGATTACAAAGATTACAGAAGGTTACACGTAATCTTACATCAGAAATTAGAAACAAGGAATCCTTCCGACGAAGAAAACACTTGGTTCCCGAAATTGTGTTTCGTCCAAAGTAAAGTACTTGCGTGTAGATAATCGAGTCAAACTCTCGTGACCATTATTTTTTCGTCGCGCTGCAGTTACGTTAATCCAGAAAAATGATCTCAGTAGTTAGCTGTGCAATTTGCCCGTCGTTAGGAAATGTTCGTTCGACTAATTCCTCTAGTAAATTCACAAGTCCTCTATGTACATAACGCACAAAAAGAAGTATTTTTTTATTCGCACATTCCGAAGTTTTATCAGAAAATTAAGAGACAGCAGTTGTATACTTATATAATAAACTGAAGTGAAATATTACTGAACACTGAAACATTGAGTGGAAGGTTCAAGGAATAGGAGAATTCATCTGTGGTAGTATTATGTCATTGAAGAAGGTGATTTATTTTTTCATAGGTGGCTTTCTGCAAAGGTGGTATTGAGTGCAGTGAGACGGGTGACGAAGGAAAGGCGGGAAAGAGGGTTGTCAATATGACTCCTATTTTCCTCGTCCTGTTGGTGGCGATCGACCCAATTATCGCGCAAAATAGTGGTGAGTAATCGACAAAGAAAAAAAATATTAGTGTAAAGACTCTCGATGGCACTGGAACTATTTGGACTATGTCGTGAAGCTTTCATGACCAACTCACGTGGCCTGTGGACTAATAGTTGTATACTCAACTCGCTCGAGTTTACAGTGAACTTTGAGAACATTCGAACTTGATCAGCGTCGGTATTTCGCGTTCGATATCGCAGTAATCTAGATCCTAAATTCCCGATTCTAGACTTGAGATTGTAGATTCCATCTCCGATTTTCCTTTTGTTTTCCGAATCTAAACGGTTCTAGAGTTAAAGATACCTCCGTTTCTCGAGATGATCGACCTTCGTTGAAGCTCGCGTGACTATAACTCGTACCTAAGTAGGCAGAAACTTCTCGTATTCCTGTCGTTGCATAATGCAACAATCGTGAACCCGAATAGCTAACCGAGAATCCATAGTATTTGTAACGCCTGCTTTTTTCAAATTATAGTCAATTATAGGAGAATAAATATTTATTCTGGGGTCACTTTATACGTTGGTAGAGAATCAATCAATCAAGTGATGAACAAAGTAATTGGGTAGCATGACTCATATTAATTGAAAATACATTACGCTAAAATAGTTACTAAAATAGATACTACAATAGTTATTTATATCTTTCATTTTACTTTGTTTTAAAGTAGAATCATTTCCCTCAAGTATTGATTTGATTTTTTTTTAAATATATCTATATATTCTCTTTAACGGCAAACCAGAAAATGACCATGAATTTTTTAAACCATTAAAAGTAGACAAATGAGAATGAATTCCATATCCTTTTAGTGGAAAAATGTCCAGTCACTCAAAAACATCATTGGTCTTTCATATTTTGCATTTCAAAGAAAAACTTAAATAAGCGAGAGAAAAGCTCTTAGAGCTTAAGCTGCAACAAAAGTAAGATTGTTCTCGGTATATTTAAAGAATTGGATGACAGAGAACTATTTTGTTGGTATTCGAGTAGCCATCCTGCTCGTGTACGAGAGAAGCCTGAAAACGCGATAAAAGAAGGTTTTGTTTCGCACGTAAAGTATTATTCTTGGGGTCGGAAAGTTGAGAATCGAGGCGATTCGATGTAACGAAACAACGGAAAGCTCTTGGAGCATTCGCGTAGAAACTCTACGTGCGGCGCTATCCCGTGCAAGCTTTTGTTCGAGCTTTTAAAGCTCGCCAACGCTACCGACACGCTAATGGAACGGGAAAATTTGTAAGCTAACGCGGCGTGAATGACGATATACTCGTGCATACCACAACAGAACTCAAAAGGCTTGGGTACGAGTTATAAAGCCAATAATGCATATTTTAAAATTGACGCGCGGGTAAAGAATTTTACAGGATATTTGTCGCGAAATGAGCGTCGCGATTTTAAACGTGAATTATCGATCTTAATTTTAGTGACGAGATTTGCACGCGGGTTGATTAAGTAGTGAAATCTATTAATGGTTTCCTACCGGGCTTATAAAAGCTCTTGTCGGGTAGTGACATTTTCATCGTTAAACACAGGCAAGGATACTATAACGTGTTCAAAGGTCGCACAGGGTCGCGCTTTAAAGTTCAATTATACGCGAGAGCTTCACTGGCTATATCGCAACTTGCCGGAGGCTGTCCGGTAACTAGTGAATGTTCGGATCAACACTGCTGGAAAATCCGAAAGTTCGCAACTAGACAGTGCTCTAAGGACGCTAAGGACATTACTAGACTGACAATGTCATTCCAAAAGAGCCTCCTTGGAAAAATTCACTCCAAGTACTACGATTTCACAGGTTTTTTCATTTATTATTATATCGCACTCAATTCTAGGCTATTACTTTAATCCAGAAAGGTATATTCACTTTTTTTTCTGTTGCAACTTAGTATTATTGGATACCGGATTAAAATAATACCTAACTATTTACTGCGATCGATTTTTATTACACTTTATATATATGCTCTACAATCTGATTCACCTTCTTTTACATAATTTGTCTTTTGTATAATGTGTTTTGTATATATACATGTTTTTTGTATACATAAGATTTTAGGAACGACTGGAGACATATTAAATGCCAAATCGTCTTTAGGAAATGACGCAGGTTTTAATTGATAGCGATTTCGATGTGTCTAGACAAAAGTAATCGGTGATTCGCGTGCAAAAGAAAGAAATAGAATTTGATGTTGACTCTTGACCTGCCCATTAGAAAAAAGTAATTTAAGGATCAATGCAAAGGACGTACGGAGTTTTGCACGCAACTCTTCGATTTGTATCGATTCATTTTGCTAAGATTGCGAATTTACAATAGAACTTTTTTCGATCTTTTTTTCTTTTCGCACTTTTTTTTTTTTTTTGAGAAAATTGCTTTTTTGATTATCATAATTTTGAAAGTTTACCTGCATTCTCCAGTAATGTTAGAGAAATGACAATTCGCATCATAATTCGGTAATCTGGCTCTAATTCCGTAATCCGCTGAGCTTTACGCTGACTCCGTAATGACAGTGACGTATATCCCGCATTTCAGTGAATTAATTATGCCTTGACATAATCCTAATGTGAATAATATCCAAAAGGTCGATAAATTCGAACGCATCATGGCTACGGGAATGATATCAATTTAAACTAGCTTGAAGTTGTATTAACAACTCTCTGGTGCTCATTAAATGAACACTTTGCATCCTCCTGAAGATTATGCGATTTGCTTTCTCATAGAAGTAGAAAATTAATTATATTTTTTTCAAAATTACAAATAACCGTAACTTTGATTATTTTTCAATAAAATTTATTACTTTTACAGATACATTTCACTTGAAATGTATTTTTATAAAACTTATTTTTGGAATCTGGATATTGTCACCTTTACGAGGAAGCAGAAATAATTAATCTTCATAGTTATTTATGGAAGATCATAAAGGGGATAAAAAGATAGGTAAAAAGCATGTCAATATTTGAAAGGCTTTCAATAGTCCTGATATTTTATAACTGAATTAAACTCTTCAGATTATTCATTTTACTTCCAGAAGAATATATTTATCGAAATGAAAATTATTCAAGACATAGGTAGTTAAGCTTCTCAATCGCATTTAGAGTATCACTAACGCATCAGACTATTCCTGACAGGAATACGATTTATATGGGCAGGTAAAGTGCGGATCGGTGTTCCCTGGAAAGACTCATCAGACATGCACATTCTATTCGTAAACGTAACTGTCCTGTCTCTTTCCATATCATATAGAGAGTTTAAACCATAGAAGATTGGAATAATTTATAAAAGTTGAACTTGGATAGTGGAAAATTTATTCACGAACAATCTTAACGCGTTAAATCGGAGAAAGATGGAGGGAAAAAAATAGCTAACGCGAAAATACAAAGCAAAAATTCTTGAAATGCCAGTGTACTTTAGGAATTAAAATTTTCCAACTACATTTCCTCGCACAAAAAGAGAGGAACCAAAATGCTTTCTTATCAACGATTTATTCAAACCTCTCAGCAAGTTTAAATAATTAATTTTGCACTTTCCATTATCCTTTTACCGACCTTTGATCTCTGAGGCGGAAAATTCACTTCTGGAACTCACTCTCTGCTTGTAGGTACATCATCAGAGAGTTCATATCATTGGTCAAAATAAATGGCTCCCTGAAGCTTGCGGAACATCCGCAAAATTTCGGGTATTAAATTTATGATGGATCGCCTCTTCAGCGAGACTTGCTCGCCATCTTAGGGTTGGAAGATGCTTATTTCTAGAGAAAGACAAGGGGATAGTGGAAGCAAAAAATAAATCAGACGATCACAGACACAGTTTCTTTTCATTTTTATTATGTTAATACTCAAATGAAAAAGTATAATCTGCACGATCGAAATTTATCTGAAAATAAAGGGTAGTATAAATATATCCGAACAAGCTTCTCCAGAAAATATTATTATATTATAAATTCTTATATTATATTTGAACTAGCAAATTACTACAATATAAATTGCAAATATTAATGTTGATACAGAGTCGCACGTAATTTAAATTATCCCATTACCATTATGCATGATTACTTATCTATTGGTATAATAATGGAGTTCAAATGGGTACCGGCTCGAGTGTATAACCCCCCGAACCTTCACGTCCCGTCTGGAAGCACCATAATTCGCAATAACCGTCGCAATAACCATTCGTCTCCACAAGCGGGAATAATATTAGGGAAATTTATCCTACGACGTGCGTCAGGTGCCTTTACTGAGAAAAGCTTTTATACTGATTTCTTTATTCATATTTAAAATTGAAAGACAGTTTCAAATAAATATTTGCCAAGCGGAGAAAAAAATCTCATGCTTGATATTGTTGGAAGAGAAAAAAAAGAAGCTCTTTAAGCTTTCCCAGATAATCAAGAGAAGTGAGACAAGAGCTATCAGAAAATGAATGAGAACGAGAGTTTCAGAGCTCGAAGCGAATGTGCCAAGCGGTCTTTGAAAAATCAACGATTTCATATAGGGATTTCATTCGAGTTTGCATAAAATGAAAGTTCCGTGCATCCGTTTGTCTCGTTGACGCACAGGGTCAACATTTTGCCCAGCGTAGCCGGATATCATTTCAAATACCTTGCCCCGCATTCCCTTCCCATAACCAACGAATTCTCACGGGTTTTTCCGTTGCATTTTCAATTTTACTTTGAATATTTGCACGCATTTTCACTCCTGGAAATCTTTTTTTTATTTCGTTATATTTTTATTGAATTTTTTTAACTCAAGTATTTTGTGCTCTTCAGTTTGCAATAATCTGAATAGATAATAGCAGCTTTTAATCGTATGCTTCCTTTCTTAATAAATTAGCGTCTCTCGGAAATTTCAAACTTTGTCCCTCATCTTCATTATTTATTGTCGATGAGAGGAAACAGTTTGCAATTTTGTGTATAATTGAAAGATGGTGATATATTTTGTAGTACATGTGTTGAATGAGCTGTAAGGTAAAACAGAATAAGTGCCCAATATTATTTGTGAGGAAACCCTAGAGATTAAAATGACTGTATCGGTTTAAGAGTGCACTATAGTTTTACGATAGGGTTCATTAAGAGGAAGTTTCAGGGTCAACCGTAGAATATATTTCCAGGTAAATGTAAGGGTACTTCTGAAAAGAAAGCTCAAGAAGAGTAGTGTCGATTGAGGACCGAAGCGAGTAAGTCCAGTGGAGAATGAAGTGTAACGCTCTGTCC
>UCOH01004434.1:0-29397 GCA_900474275.1 Synergus japonicus | reverse complement strand
AGTCAACAACTCATGAACCTTCTTTCTTCTTATCCACGTCACCTGAAGACAAGCAATAGTCAAGCAAACTCATTATCTAATTTCCATAACTACTACAAGCACACTTATATAGAAATATATTTGAAAAGGTTTGAAATTAATCTTGCAAATACTACGTTGAAGATATGAAGGAATTAACTTGAATAAGCTTAACTAGAGTGACAAATCCACCGAGACTTCTATTCCCTCATTGCCCCAGTATAATCAGATATGCATAATCTTACACATATGGTACTTTAATCCAGAGCACAACTCCATAGAATTAATCATGCAGTCGATCAGTCTTTCCAGCTCGAATTAGATCTTTTGATATGTTTCTTATCCCCTTTTAAAGCTGACTTGTTCCCATGTACCATTGATCTTAAAGCATTTGAATACGTTCAGAAGTAGGTCACAGAGTTGTGGTTAATCTTACTTGATGGTTATATCTATTAAAATTTAATTTGAAACTTATTTTTGTTCCCGAAAAGTTTTTTACTTATTTTTGGTAAAATCTTAGCAATACCAATTTAAAGAATTATCAGATCATACACTTTAATTTGCACTATTGGGAATTAATTGTGTCTTTACTGCCCTTTGTTTCACTTTCAGTTGAAATATCTACTATCCGCACCCTTTACAGAGTTACCATTTGTCAAACTTTAAACCCTTCTCTTTAACCTCCTCTTTTTCTGCACAGTCAAACAAGTCCCCTCGATCGATTTCTTGTCCGCTCTTCGCTTTGTCTCACGCCTTTCTCTTTCCTCAATGATTTCCTCGCTTTTTCCTCTCTTGTGACATATTTGATGAAAATATCTTCTCCGACAAAAAAACTTTGATATTTTTCCCAAAGTCTTTGCTGAAGTTATAAAAGTGGAAAAAAGGGGAGCATAGTTTATTTTTTTTTTTTGGTGGAGTTTTATCTACTTCAAAGGAGCTTTGTAATCCTCTCTCAAGGATGAGGGATAAGGAAATGATATCCGTTTGGAGAAAATAAGGATGTCAACTACTTAAGTAAAGGCATATTTGAATTCGAAAAAAGAGGTTTTCTCAAAAAGAGATTTATGCTAAACATACTAAAAGGAGTATGCAGATTGTTCAAAAAATGTTTCCATGGAAGTTTCATTAAAGCATTATAACTACAAGAAAGCACTTGGTCGGCTTTGAATTTCCA
This sequence comes from Synergus japonicus, assembly GCA_900474275.1. Lineage (NCBI taxonomy): Eukaryota > Metazoa > Arthropoda > Insecta > Hymenoptera > Cynipidae > Synergus > Synergus japonicus. The sequence continues at coordinate 28,205 of UCOH01004434.1, read as the reverse complement.
ATTAAAATCTATATTCAACAATTTAATCTATAAAAATTGAATATACTCAGAAAAAAGTTTGTTTGATTCAAAGAAATTTTCCTTAATATGATGAAATCAATTTTTTTGAATTAAAGAAAATTTCTTTGAATCAAACAAATTTTGTTTAATTCAAACAAACTTTTTTCTGAGTGTAGCAGATATTTTCATCGAGGTATTTCATTGCTTCATTCGAATAGTATTACGAATAGCACTGCCCTCATCAAAAACCACTAACGATCTCTGCTGATATAATTGATTGTATATGTTGTATACTAGGTTTCAAATAAATACTTAATGAAACAACCTAATCGATTTAATGGTTCGATTCGCGAAATTGCAGTGTTAAAAAGGTGTATTTTTGCGTTACAGAATAGAATGGAAGTCCTCTCTTTAATCCAGAATAAAAATCATTGAGTGGTATATTGGTGTTCGTGCAGGTGTAAAATCGTTTTTTTTTTCATCCACAAAGGACTATTCAAATACGAAAACACGATATGGAAAAGTGGTAATTCATTCTACTTGTTTTCACAATAATTTGATTACTTACTCAGAATCTCATAGGCATGCGTGAATGCTCAACATTTACGGTAACGATAATAGAAGCACAACTGCAATTGTACATGACATAGAGCATTTCCATTCAATGGCCTCTTCTCTCGTTATCGATCACATCGTATACAATTATACAATTACTCAATTAACTTTCCTGAACCCACTTTTTAACAGCTCTTTAAATTTCCACAGAATTTATTGTTTTCCTTCAACGACTCAATTTTTCTTGCATGGAATTATTTTGCATTTGTAAAGAAGCAAGAAAAAAACTACTTACTAAGAATTGCAATGAGTAACTGCATTAATTAATTACTTACTTTAAAGTATGTAATAAGGAAGGAATTATTCTAATTCTATATTATATATTAATAACGATTGTAAATTATAATTTAAAAATCTGATTTAAAATTATTTTACAGTGGTTGCAATAATGTATGTACATTGTACTTGCAAATTAAACACAAATTATCGAGAGTCCTCTGCGGATTCAGGAATCAATTATTACAAGGGTCGAATATTCTGTGTATTTAGTACCAACTCAAATGGTTTCAGAGAGAATTATTAATTAAATATTTTTTAAGGTTTAGTTCATGAAAGAAGAATTATGGGAAACAGGAGCATTATATATTCGCTTATCAGAATAGCCTTTTGTTGTTGGCATAGTCAAATCATAAATTTTATTCTTTCTATCTTCTCAAATTACGCTTTCGAAAGGACAGAGCGAATTAATTTTCCTTCATAGCTCGAGGTAATTGCGTGCTGCTCTATGTTGGTATTCATGTAGCACGTTCAGCTACGGTAGAGCTATATCGGCTCTGAAGTGTTGCCTATCTTCCATATTCTGTCATAGGTGAAACTGATAAAATACGTGCTGGGCGACATGCTATACTTTTACTCTTTACTATAATTAATAACTTGAATCTCTTGCTGCTGTTTTGCCTCTATGATATGTCTTTTTTAATCAGTGTTTTATAATCGAAAGCGCAAGAAGTATAAAAGAGCAGCTGAATTCAGAAAGGAAATAATGTATGGAAAATTGAGTGAAAATGATGTTTGAACGATTCAAATTTAAAATGATTAATTAAATTCACAAATCTTTGCTCGAGAATTTCTCCACTCTTTCAGAGCAGTCACCAAACTTTTCAAATTTCCTAGAATGACCTAAATGCTTTACAATATTGAAGTGCACACAACGTTTACCTTCACCGCAGTTCTTTCTCATTTAAAACTTTTCAGTTAATATGAGTGTGAGTAAACTTTGAGCTTTGTTCTTGCTGTTCCAACTTGAAAAAAAATGTTTTGTTTTTACTCAGGCCTTGGAAAAAAGATTAAGCTTTTGTTGTTGTTATTTTGAATAAGGTGAGTTACTAACCAAAATTTGAATAACAAGATCATCACAATGTAAAGGTGGATTTTCTAAACGCTTCCAATTGTCCTGCGTTTGAGTTTAAGCCTTTTTAACTTATCAATTGCCAACTGATATCATTCTATTATATAGTAAAAATTTTTCCTGATTACTAATATCGATGAAAGTCACAGCCAACATTTTTTTACAGCCCACAGTTTCAATTTTATCTTTCACTGCTTTTCTCCAGGGAAATCAAGAGAAATTTAAAATACTGAGAGAAAAAATATGAGTTTAAAATTTAATTAGAAGTAAATCAAAGAAAGATTTTTTTTCACACTTGAAATTTTTTCCTCTCTTATATAGAAAAAAAATCTACTAAGAAAAATCTGAAAAGACGTTGGTTTCAAATCTACCTCTAAATTAATTTGATTTATAGAGTAATATTTAAATTAACAATCCTTTTTTTTGCAATTCTGGCTATAGTTTTGTAAAATGATGGTTATAATTCACAGATTTCGATGTGTTGCATATAAACGATACGATTTGGTAAATATGCAACCCGTTTCCATCATTTGGCCAGATATCGTTCACTGAGTACGCAGTCGCTGTACTGATCTCTCGTACAATAATACGTTCGGATTCTAGGGCATAGCGGATTTCAAATACTTCATGCTTCAACGTAGAAATTTCTGTTTTGGTTTAATTAAAAATTCACCAAATTTAATTTAGAATTTAATATCTGAAAACTATAAATAAAACAATTTCACGGTTCAAAAATCAAGTATATCCAAATATTTCAAATGGATTATATGTTTAACAGTATACTGATATTTTTTCTCGTTAAACATATATTGAAGAAATAAATATTCTAAGAATAGATAAAAATATGTACCTAGTTTTTTCACAAGAGGGGAAGAATTATTATTAGGTATTAATAAAGGATCAGTCTGGGAATCGATATAGTAAAGCCTTCTCATATAAAAATATATTTTTACCTTGTATAATTATTAACAATCGATAAAAATGAACTCACCATGCCATCTCCGATGTTGTGCACAACGCAGGGTAACATTGCTGTTGATTTTGACTGAGCAGAAATGACTGTAGAATTTTCAGTGCCGAAAGTCATCGGAAGAGTCGGTGCTAAATCAACGTCCAAGGGCTTAAGTGTACGATCTAACGAATTGGCGTTCATCCCGACTAGCTCGGCCGTAACTGCTGAGGGATAGTCTAAAAAAGAAGACGTTACATAAAAAAGTCGTTACTGCAAGAACCAGCTTTAGTGACGGTAACGTAAAACCAGCAGTATGGCAATATTCTTTAAAAGAACTTGTTACGTTTACTCAACGCCTTCAGTCGTTTCCAAATATTTACAAAACTTTGGTAGACTTAAAAATCTGAGGGAAATTTAACTGTAGAGTGCAAATTATGGAATTTTATACTTGAAATGATCTAATTTTACTTTATCTGCTCAATTTTCAAGAATCTCTAATTAAAAATATAAAAAAATTGAATAATTTCAAAAACCGAGAACAATTTTCAACTTCTAAAGTGTTCGAAATTCAACAATTTCCAATTGAAACTTTGGATACTTTGAATTGAGTTGGAAACTTCCAAACTTGTACTCTAATTCTGATTGAATTTGTTTCGAAGGTAATTGGAAAGTAATTCCAATTATTTACATACCTTCACTTTATACATTTTCGCCTGAGTAAATTTATCAGTTTTTAGTTTAAAACTAAGAATCAACCGAATATCACAATTTTCTCTCCAAGAAGCAATAAAGAATTTTATTTGCTAAGCACACATACATGATTGTGAAGGCAAGAAATTGGAAAATGTCTTCCATTCATGATCTGACAGGCTTTTGGAAATAAAATCAGTGTGGAAGTTTTCAGCTCTACGAAGAGTAAAATTGATTTCCGGTGAATAAAGTCTCTCTCAATATATAGGACATGGTCTTTCATCTCTGGTTAACAGTTTATCTTTTCAACAAACAGCAAATCGTTTGTAGTTGATGGTCATTATTTTTAGGAATTGAAGTGCAGGACCACATTTCTCTTATAACTATTTTTTCTATTGCAGAGAGTTTTCTATATACGTTGACTTTTTATTTTATTAAATCAAAACGATTGGCGTTGAGATAATAATAAAGAAGGTAATTTAGATGCAACATGTAGTTATCATAAATTGAAATTAATTGCAGTTCACTTTAAGATCCATTAACATTCACAGTGCGAACAAATGGCTATTGATTTCGTTTTCCTCCCACGGACTCGTATTTAGCTTTACTGTTCTCAGTGGACTCTCTTCGATTAAAAATATAGAAGCTACGCATCTATATTATCACACTTTACATCTCCAAGTGAATTTTTACACGTCTTTTACACTTATGCTCTGCATTTTTCCCTAGTAATTTGTCTTTGTAATTTTGTTGCAATATATATTATTTTCCCGTCGAGTTTTAATGACAATAATATTCTGAAAGCAAGTAATGATCAAAGACCGAGAATGAAGTAATAAATTAATTTCAAACCAATGTCACAACAATATTAAATAATAGAATGAAATAAAATTGCAAACTGGATTTGTCATCCAACAGAAAATGTAATGCAATATTCGACTAAAAATACAGAATAAAAAGTCTAATATCTGTTCCAACTAATTTTTGTATCTAGCAAATTTCCTGTTTCAGTAACTTCCTCATGGTAAAAAGTGTAATAAACCTAAAAAGAACGAGGAATCACATGAATGTTCTACATAAATTTAATATCAACGGCAATGAAGGAAAACAAGAGGTTTATCAAAAACACGATCCCTTGTGATAAAAGTCAACGCATTTTTCTATTTCACAAAGTCAAGCCTCTCTTTAAATTCCCACTGACAGTTTGTTCCGGTTAAATGGTATTATATCGCACGGAGTACTCGCATTCAGGGAGTGGCAACCTTTTCACTCTAACAACAAAAGTGTCTTGACTCGCCCGGGGCATCAGAAGAGCTTAGACGGCTCAGAGAATCATGCCACCCCTTTTTATTCCACAAGCAAGTCACTGGGTGGAAAGGGAAAATGGGAAGATGGGAAGATGGGAAGAAAGGGTGGAATGGATAGGAAGTTTCGGCTTTCATGTGTGAAACTCACCAGTTCTCACCAGCACGTGAAGTAGAAGAGACAGTATAACAGCCGTAGCTCGGTATCCGTGTATAATGATCATCAGCCATTGAGATATGTTGAACCCAGCCTGCCACAAACTTGGCGCCTCCAGCACCATTTTTCCAAGCCTATTCCTTTCTCACCCTCGCACTCCCAGTCCTTTGCTTTTCCCTCATTCGCGACCTGAATTTTTCAAATCGGGCTTCAAACTTATCAAGTTCACTGCTTCACAACTTCCTCCAGCGGGAACAACAATGTCCCAACCTTCTTTCTCAGAAACTGGCATCAAGACGACTCGTGGTTTTCAAATATTGTACAACTTTCAAAGATGAAACCTTTCTCCTTTCGCGCAGAACGTATATCAAAGTCCGTGGACTTCAATATGGTACGCCACCTTTGTGTCGCTTAAGCACGCTTCTTGAAATCATTGCTTTGAGGAAATCTCAACCCGCAGTGATCCATTATATCACAGAATTTGTTCTAAATAGTCCACACTTGTACCTGTAAAAATACATTTTGGAGTTTTCTTCACACGATCTCAAAACTGGGTCATACGCAGTTGCTGAGAAAAAATTACCCTTCAGAGAAATGTCTTTTTCTAGGATTAATGTATACTCTTTTGGACCAATAAAAATCTTTCGAACTCCAATGAAAAAAACATCTAAAAGTGCCTCTTGAACAGCAATAAATTTCTGTTTGGTCTTAAGGGCCTAAGAAGATTACTGAGTGATTTGTTTACCGAGTGACCCTTTTCAGAAAAAGTTGCCAATCGTGGCACTATTCCCTCCGTATTCGAATTATGACCTTTATTTGGCCATAACGTTCTTTACGTATACTTAAGTTGTACTTGAGAGGCCGTTTATTGCGAGCGGAAGCGAAATATCAAAATCTGAACGACCTCGGGTGAAGACAAAGCTCAGAATTATTGTCTTTCTCAGTGTCATATTATTCCTCGCCTATAATTCTTGTTTAATATAAAGGTATAACAACGAAATGCATCCCTAAAGATTGAATACATACTCAAATCGGAAAAATGGCGTGTATTTCTCAAACACATTCTTCTTTCTCGAACATGTTATACATATTTAAAAATAAAATCTAAAATGCGTGATATAAGTTTAAGTGAGGTACATTAACAAAATTACTTTTCTATGATACTGTTAATTTTTATGTATTTCTCAAAAGTCGGTTCCATTCCACAAGCTTTAAATTAAGCGGCACCAATTAAAAAGTAATGAGAGAATTTGTTATGTGTTTTTAAAATTAATTAAAAAGGAAAACTAGAGAGGCTTTTATAAAATTTCCATAATAGAATTTTTTCGATGAAATGCTTAGTCTAAAATAATTTTCTTTCTCTTTACTCACTAAATTTTAAAACTTATAAGAACATTTAATAAAAATAGACATATAAGAACAGACTATTTTTGCGTAAAATCCAACTTTACTTTACTGAAGCATATATTATGCGTTTCAACGGTTTCAAGATCGTATACAAGAAAGTCTTATTGAACTTCTAAGATGCTCTATAAAGTCTTTGATAGTTTATGTAGGTACCTCTTTTAAAAAAAACTCGGCAAGTTTCACAAAATTCAAAAAAAATTTTATCATACATACAGTACTTTCCGTTATTATTGCTATTAATTTTATCTCAATTTCTTTTATATATACAATTCTTGCAGATCCATACAATTTATAAGAAAAATTCGGTAAAGTTTGATCAACCATAAAAATTCAAATGGTCAATAAGGTCAACTGAACAGTTATTGAGCGACCGTTAGCAACGAAAGCGTAAAGCGCTTGAGTTCAAACGTATTTGAACTATTATGGGATTTTACATCCACCTCTGACGTGACTTTTTTTCTTGAGTACTACTACCACAGCTACCAGATTTTCTTGAAATAGGTGAAAAATCTATTTTGAAATGAGAATATCGTGTGTATCTTTTGATAAAAGCAATCAATTCTGTAATCTGTTACAGAAGCAGAATTGTTTTCGAAATAAACAAAATACAATTCTCAATATTTGTAATATTATCCAATTTCTCTGAACATTCTGAATTCTGATTGTATTGTTATATATATCTTTTGGAAAGCTGAAACAGTAGAACCATCCAGGGGCATGAAATAGTAATCCAAGTCGGAAATGGTAAATGCAAATTCTCCCGTAGAGTGGTTTATGCTGTCAACAATTCTTATACTCTGAACTATAACTATCTTCAAATAGAATCTCATTTGAAATTGGCGAAATCTTAATACCATTAATTTCCCTATTTAGATAACAGATGTACTTGAATAATTGAGTTATTAGAGTTATTTAATTGTATTTCAGCAACAAATATAGTATTTCTATTTTTGTACCTTTTATACACTTTTTTAACTCAGACACCCGTTTTAAGAGTAGTGCTTTTTAAATTAAAAAGGCTTTAAGAAAGAAGAGCTTTCAAAACTATAAGGCTTATGTACTTTAGGTGAGTTACTCTTTCATTTTTTTTTCTTGATTCCAATTTTAATTATTTTCGGTCTAATCTCGCTTATTTTTCTGTAGCGAAATTAAATTACTCAGCGAATTTAGACTGGTTTCATATAGGTGTCAAAATTATACGAAACTGAGAATCTCAACACTGTTCAGTCAACTTTATGATCAGCAAGAGAAATTATATTGTAGAGCCAGACGGACCGTTATTACTACCTCCTTATTCATTGCCTTGTGAAAATAACTACCGAGAGATAGAATGATTCGTTCGTAAAAGCTTTTGCACTGGCGTCCTTCTACATATATATCATAGCTTGTGACATTTTCGCTTGGCACAATTTCTGAAAATTACATGCATTACAGCATAAACTGTAACTGTACAACATTTCCTTTCAATGTAGTGCAAAAAAGCATAAAACCAGACTATATTGAATTTAACTTTTTAAATTCAAGTGAAAATCATTATAATCTGTTCTATTATTATAATATATCATCATATTGAAATATTACGATTTGATTTAATGAGGAAAAAAGTAACGAGCATAAATTTCTAGGCCTCTCATTATTCTGAGGTTTAAGATGTTTTATTTTTAGCTGAATTTTTTAGGTCACTTTATTCTTCCACAAACCTTTCAAATAATAGTCTGCTTTAAATGATTTTCTTCCATTATTTCGAGTTTATCAAATTCAGAGTCAGTAATTAGAACTAGTAATTTTAGTAAAATGTTTTTTTATATTCCAAAAAAGATGAATCTCAATTCATATGAATCGTATATTATAATTTATGTAATACGTTTCTGAATAACCTCAGTAATACTGAAGTAAATAATATATTATTTATCAAACCTGGTAAGCAATGTCAAGCATTAAAGACATACTACTCATTTAAATAAATTACATTTAAATTCACGCATTATTTCTTGATAAATTTCATTCGAATTATCATCAATTGATTTATGAATGTTATTTACATTGAAAAGAATTATTTATTATTTTATGAATGAATGACTCACTTTTCATTAAAATAAAGATGTGATGTGATCCATATAATAAAATAATAACAATTATATTTAAATTCGACTCAGCGAATGTCTCAATTAGATTTATCATTATCTGTACATAATATGATAAAAGGCTGCCATTAATTTGCGATTCTGGCGTTCTATATACTGACTCCATTGAATGCAGCTCTCATTTAAGTAGATAAAGAAAATCCGCGCAGACGTGGTCTGACCGTACCTAGCTTTTATCACTGAAGTGTTCAACTTTCTTTCAACGGCATTGGAAACTATGGTTTTATTCTGTTTTTCTGCCTAATCTTGATTGCCTTTATCTACTGGATCTCTTTTATTTACTTCACCACTGCGTTTATTTCCAGTTTTCAAACCATATATGACTTCATTGAGAAACACGAATGCTTTTCTGACTCTGACACAATTCGTCTCAATAAGCTTCGGTACTTCGGCCTGATAAAAAGAAAGCGTGCTTCCTCAAGCGAAAATAAATGTCGAATACAAGCCAATATTGAGAGTTATAACTTTAGATTTTAGTAAAATCTATTCTCGTTAATGTTACCTTCCCTCAGTAAGTTTTAAAGAATTAATAAATGAGAATAATCAATATACTGCTATATAAAATGGTCGAGTTGGACGACGAACTGGTTATTTATGACCCGTTATAATGGGGTGAATCCGACACTGTTCGTATCGATAATATATTATCCATACGAGCAAAGTCAGATTTCTTTTCAATCAGAAATTGCTGTACAAGAACAAAGATACTTGAATCAATTGTAAAAAGAGCAACAGTAGTTTTAGAATATACATTTTCTATTTCAGCTTTTTATTCCTCAAATCATATCGTCACATTTTATATCATCATATTCATTTTTGCATTTAAAATAAATTCTTAACGAGATTAAAACTTTCCTCTTAAATTAATTCAGAAAAGGATTCCAACGATGAGTGAAGATAAATCCATATTTATCTCAAAAGGCAAATCATTTCAAAAAGATACAGAAGTGTAAGGAATTTTTTTCTTACGACATCGAAAACTACTTCAAACACTAATTATGTAGTTCCTTTTTCTTCATTTCTTCAATAAGTTTTTATGTCATCTATGCAAAAATAAAAAAAAACATTGATGAAGGTTTTCCGCGTAGAATTTTTCATTTCACCCTCACTGAATTTTTCATACGAAATGTTCACCACTTGTCATCTCTGACATCTGTCTCTCGTGATATCAAAAACAAATGTCACGTTTTTTTGATTGCTAATTCAAAACAAATATTCTCGCTCGTAAATGTAATTTATCAAACGAACTTTCCATCTAGATAAAATATGAAATTTGTATATATATATATATATATATAGTATTTGTGAATTTGGAAACATAATAGTGCAATAGTATATTTTATTCGAATATTGTCAAAGGAAACACAAACTTGGTGGTGAAGACTAAATTTCTCTCATGGCCTTTTTCATCTAATATGTGCATTCTGTAAACAAAGGCAAAGGTCAGAGACAGAACTACTTCAAAAATTTAATAATGTTCCATTTGCAGCTTCAGGTAAATAATTGAAAAAGCCAGTTTCAACGAGGATGGCAACGTAATTCTATAAACCAGCTCCAAGTATCAAAGCGCAAGTCTGATTTCTGTGAAGCCAGAGGAATTCAAGATAGTAATCGTAAAATTTAGATTCACATGTGCTCGCATCGTATGTATATAAAATAGCAAACACGTTCACCGTTATTGACAATTCCATTTATCAGATTCTCGAAATTTATACATACATATATTTACTGCTCAACTATTCTCTTTGGAAATTTTTTTTTATTTCCCGTACAAACTATACATTGCTCACTTTCTCTTAAATATTCACGACTAAAAATCCATAATTTTCTGTGATATCAAGTGAAACATTTAAAGTGATTGGAAACGTGTAAAACAAATTCCCGATGAAGCATCTATCATGAAAATAGCTGATTTTTATAATCCATCGATCAATAATAGTGGTATTTGAGATATTTGCAGACTCTGATGGATGAAAGAGAGAAAACATAATTACGAAAGAAGCCACATTTTAATTAAAGTAGATTAGTCAGCTGTATAATAAAGATGAGACTACTTGAGAGGTAAAAAGTTAATTAAAAGATATTGCAATCTGTTCAAGTCCAATATTTGCATTAGGTGGTATAATTTCATAGCATTCCACAGTTTGAGCCCCCGTTAATGATTTTCATCATCACGATATTCATCCCGCGGATAACAGCTTGGAAATTTCTGCGCTATGGCTTATAAGATAAGGATAATTGCTAAGCAGTTTCAGAGAAATCTGTTTGAAATACACCGGTTACACTGGCCTGCGTTTTCCACAGTTTCTCTCTGCTTTCAAGACGAATGTTAGTCTTTTTTAAGACAACTATCTTAAGCCTGTTTAAGATATGCGCAAACTTTGCCCTCCGACGTTAACTCGCAACCGTCGTGTTGTTCGAGGCATGAGAAATTGACACTATAAAGGCAAGTTTCTAGCTTTCCCCACTTGAATTAAGTGGATTCATATGTTTTAATAACAATACTTTATTCCATTTCGGTCATAAACCTTCTATCCTTTGTATATACATTTAGAGATGAAAAAAAAGTATATTATCATATGAAATATATTTACTTAAATTCCAAATATATGAATTATCTAATACTGGTAATTTTTGTCGAATCATTAACAATATTTAACAACTTATAATATATCTAGAATTAAAGAATACAAATTCTCAAATAAATGGCGCAATTCTGATTGACAATTAGAAATTCTCTTCAATTTAGCTTTTCCAGCGGGGAGTAAATCTGGTAAATCAGTGATGTAAATAATTCTTTAGAAATACGAATTATAAATGAATGGGTACCTTGATAATTGTCGATTAACACGCGACAGAAATCATAATTATGCGTGTGAAATTAAAGCAATCAATGGACTGTTATATACATGAACTACAATTTTTGTTTAAAGCTTTTCAATAATAGAAATTTCTTTGCGTGAGAACAACTAACAAATGTATGGCATGTTATCTAATTATAAAGATGAGGAAATGAAAATAATCGTCAGTAATATAAATAATAAATTTTTAAAATTGTCAATTACGAAAAAGTAAATCCGTCCTGTTTCTTCAGCAGAGTATATTAGTCATAAATGTGAAGGTGGACATTTTCTAATAGAAGGAAAAACTTAATCCTTAGATATTGATACGATTCCCCTTATCTGGGATAACCGGCTTAAGCTGTCTCTGGATCCAATAAGAGGGCAAACTATGTTTGTCGAAGAGACTGGCGATTACGGCTTCCAATCGCCAAGATGCCTCGCATTCTATTTGAAAAAATGTGAATCCTACAAATTTACTCGCGAATAGCAACGCCAGGAAAATACTCATTTTTCCATCCTTTGTTGAATTTTTCATTTGTTAAGCGGATTTATGGGTCAACGTGTTGAGAATGCACATGCTTTTCTAGCAAAAGAGTGGCTTGCAATAAGCCAAAAATAAATATGAATTTTTCATAAAGCTAAAAAATCCAATAAAAAACTGTGCAACGTTTTGAATATCTAACTCTATTTTACACTGTAAACAATTTATAAACAGACTAAAAAGCAGTATCAGTAAAATTTTTTGAAGTATTCATTTCCAACTAGACATATTTCAAAAGTATAACTCTTAAAAATTGAAATTAAAAGCTCTCAGCCTAAAAGCCATTCGCAAATTAGTGAAATTTCAAATTCTATGTGTAATCTGAAAAAAAAATTATAAATCTGAAACTCGAACAGCAATTCATATACATGTGAATCTAGGATTAAAAAGTAGATTGGAGCTTTTACGCTTGACTCAGTACATATAGAATGTACGCTTGTACAAATCTTGCTCTTTTGTTTTCTGTACATAAATCTAAAATCGTGAAATAGAATAAAACCGACAAATGGAAAGTTTTAATCAATTCTTCACTAAAGTACCAAAAACTGAAAATTGTACTTCTTTGAATCACAGAAGGAAGGAAAACCTTTCTCGCTTTTATTTATAAAATAATCTAATTAATGAATATTCTGTAACTTAAACCTGCTGCAGAATTGTATTTGTATTTAATGTAGTTGGTGCTTTTTCAACGGTGACTCAATCAAACTCAATCTTACGTCAGTAGGAATTAAATCAACGAATATGCTCCAGGGCTTAAGAGAACTTTTATTACAGTAATTGTAATCCCGGGTATTCATGCTGGGTACTAAAAAAGTAATAATCCTGGAAAATCAATTTTTTGGCAGGCAGACATTTATTCCAGGAAGCGTAAAACTCGGTTCATCAATTTTAAAGACTGGCTCAATTTAAGGGTTCAAAAGATTTTATTCTACTATTCAAGATTTTTATTTTTCTATTCTATTCTTGATTTACCCATTATTCAACTACTGGTTGTATTGTTAAATTACTTGAATCGTGTTATAAGAATAATAAAGCATGGAAGAATGATATAGGGTGGTTGGAATAAATTCTTTACTTTTTATTCACATTTATCACCGCTGAACATTTTTTTCGTGATCGATCACATTTAAAGAATTTAAAAAAATATTATTCAGGAATTTTCTCACTGCGAGAAAGAATATTTTTCAACCACTGTAAAAACGTCGTTTTAAAAAATTTTTATCTAAATATTTCGATGTCAAACGTGCAACATTTGGAGAGCACTTGGAATTTTTTTTAATCAAGATGTAGTCTGAATTTTTTCCTTTAATGTTGATCTGCTCATTAGAGAGTGTAATCACGTTGGAAAAAAAATGTATGAAAACCGAGAGTGTAAGATAATTTACGTCTTCTAGGTCACCATTATTGTGCATCAGGAAACAAAATTAACGAGCCTCCAATCTTTCCTTGATACAAGAAATGTATAACGACTCAAGCAAGGGTACATTGCGCTACGACTGGAATTGAAGTTAGCGTGAAATTTAAAGAGTACACTCATTTTCCACCAAGAAATAATTATATTCATACATTTTTTAACCTAGTAACAAAGCAAACGTGAAACTACTTTATTCTCCTTTGAAAAATTTACTCTTTCATGTAAAATAAGCACTTGACACTCATTCCTTCCAGATTTTTCATCCAGCATTTTAAAAAATTGTGTTTTCCACGAATGTCCTGAGAAATGATGAAATTAGAGAAACTCTGAAAATTTTTTTAAATATTCATATTCGTGAACATAGAGAACTGAAATAGTGAATAGTATTAATGTTGAATCTTCAAGTTTTCAAGTAAATGATCAACTATCCGGAAAGCAATACTTTTAAAGGGATACCGGATGGTGAAAAGAAAAATCTGATACAGTTGAAAGTACATTACAGCCAACAGTAAACTTCTCTTACCATGAAAATCTGAACGACGAGTGAGTTTAATGAGGTGCTCACTGACTTGATATACGAAAAAGTAGAGTCATAAAAAACAAAGCTTCCTCGCTATCAATAATATTGATCTTAGTTCTGCAATAAAAGTTCCTGTTTTGAGGCAAGCAACACAGCAGGAGAACGCTATAGAGAGTATTATCTAGACCACGTTCAAGTTTCCTCATAAGTAAACAAAAGATAACGACTGCTACGTTTTCTTCCAAGAAAAACATAATCAAGCGTATTTCACTAATTATCGAGACTAACATAAAACATTGAAGATACCTTTTAGTGAAATGAGTTGGACAAAAAATCTTCACTCATTTTATTTCATTATATTCATTGATAAGTGAAGATAATCCACGACAGCTCTTAATGATACGGCTAAATAAACAATGAAAGCTTTTAAGTTAGGTATTTTATGACAAAAATTTTATAACAAACACTTTATCAGCGGAAAAATTGAAATCTTCTCTCTGAGTATTAGAATTGATAAATAATAGAAAAGAGAAGATTTATGGGATTTTTCTACATGTTCTTTCGTTTAGAAAATGATCAGGGTGAAATTTTCGCACACAGTGTAAAATAGTCGGAAAATCAGAGATAAAAAATGAATTAAAGTGTAGCTATTCACTCATGGAAGAAACCTGGTAATGCTTTTTGTGTTAATAACACAAAAAGTTGTGCTTTATTAGAAACTGAGAAAATTACTCCAGACATTATTACTACACTATTAGTTTTTCTCTAAGTTTTTAAAATATTACTATTTTATTTTATTACTGCGAATTCTAGAATTACTAATGTGTTGAATCTAATATGTTATAAGTTATATAAAAAGAATTTTTATTTAAGCAGGATACATATCCTGGTTAATTACATTTATGGAAATTAGGGAAAGTTTGGAGAAGTAAGATTGCAAGGAATTTGTAAATGTAATGTAATTTAAAAAAAACCTTTATGCAAATAAAGTCAATTAAACATTTAAATAATCTACAATTTTGATCAAGTATAACGATACTCATTAGGAAAGCTATTAGCAGCTTGATAACCACTTTAATAGACTGTATACGATAAGATAATTACGTAGGAGCATCTAAAATTCTAAAACTATCCCAATAATTTAACACAAGCGTTAATAAAACATTTATCAAAAATTACTTTAATATAAAAACCAGCTATACATTTTTACAGCCGGATTTGAATTATTTATTTTCTGAATTGATGTAAAGAGGTTCTAATAAATAACTAAAGTGGAATTCAATTTCATTTCATGAAATTTGCGCTGATCACAAAACCTCACATTTTTTCTAGAATTTAGGCGAAATAGACAAAGTAAAAAGTGGTTTTAAGCCAATATTTTTTCCGGGTAGACGAAATCTGACATCCGAGTTATATACAGTGTTAGGTTACAACCCCAGCTTCACAGTTTTGAAGGTAAAAAATTACGAGCAAATATTTTTAGCAATATTCCGAGACAATTTTTCATCTCATGGTATTTTTCAGTTTAACAAAATAAGCAATAACGTTAAATGAGATCCATATTATATTATTATATAGTTCGTATGAATTATATTGAAATATTCTTATGTATTATTCTCTTTTTAATATTTGATATGCATGTCATTAAAAATTTTTAATAACGTGAAATGCTCAATATTTGCATTTCATCTATAAGATTCATGCTAATTCACTTGTAATGAATTCTCTCGAAATTAAATTTTCATAATATTCCAACCATTTCTAAAATTAAATTTTCTTTCAATTATTAAGCACACACATGGTTTTATTTTCCAAATTTTAAGCGAAGCTTTTAACACCTCTTTTTCGCATTTTAATGTATTGCGGAACCTAAAACTGAAAAGCTGCATATCTTTTACGACGTGCAATTATATGCACTTATGCATAAATGAGTTATATTTACGTTTTATCGAACTGAAATATAATGTTTCAACTCTTTTAATGTAAAACCTTTCAAATAGGACGATTTTACATTGAAACGATTTGAGCAGTATCAAATCTTAAATTAAAGTTTTTACTTGAAGTCAATTTACTCTCAACTTTTTAGAAGAATCAGGAAAGAAACTTGAATTCGAAGTACTTTAAATTCTCGCAGTTTCAATTAAAGATTTATTTAATTAAAGATCTATCTCTAAAATAAGAATTGTAAGAATTCAATTGCGGTACAATTACAATGTCAATTTAAAAATAATGACTTGGTTAATATTTCCGTTTCAAATTGCAAAATTGTACAGCTGCCTACGATAAACTTGTTTATCAAGTTAAATCTTCCATCTCTCAATTTCAAAACTTCAACCTCGTGACACTTTATTGTTAATCTTCATATTTCAAAATATTCACTTCCCTCTGCAAAGTAATTTGCGAGATAAAACGGCCTCTCCTTTGTAAATCCATTATCACATCCCACTGATATTTTACCACGACTGCTTCGAGAAATAACACACCTTTCTCTAAATTTAATTTTTTGCAAAGAAAAAATCTCTAAAAGAGTAAACTCGTTAATCACCTGACACAGTTGTGTAAACAACTGAAATCGCGTTGAAAAACTTTCGATTGTGCAAAGAACACGAGCTTCAAACTGTAAATAAAAGCAATCAAACACAGGTCAGTGACGGATAATCAAGTAACGATCATCCAGTAATTAATGGGGAGAATCAGTGATCGCTCGACTTGCTTGTAACGACATCGTCGCGCCGCGCACTTACCGAGTGTAAACTGTAATTTCGAAAACGTCATAAACGTTCGGACGGCGTGTTAAATGGGCTCAAGCGTTGATTCCGTCGTGAAATACACTGGCCGGTTCAGCCCTTCGCGCCGTATCAGGGGTGGAAAACATTCAAGAGAGGGGATGAGGAGAGGAAAAGAGAGGGTAGGTCTCTCGCAGCTTCAGTGCTGAAGTCTCTTGTGGTCCATAGAATTTCGGGTTCTTCGCTTTATTACATCATGTCACTAAGCAAGCAACCCACTCACAAAATAACAACCAACTTTCTAATTGACCCAACACGTGAATCATTTCAACATCGAGTCAGTGATGGGTCTCTTCATTTTCGGAAAACGAACTCTGATTTCGAACCCTCTAAATTCTTTAGATGTCTTGAAAAACCAGCTTTAAAATTGAATGTGGGATATGTCTGACTGTATCAACCTCGTACTACTTAAAATCTGCCTTGAGCCTGCTGGCAGTAGAGAAAGTATGAAATTGTAAGACAAATACAAATATGATTATTTTATATGTATTATCGTATTACAACTCTCACTTAATTGTTATATTTTTTAATTTAGTGAAAATTTCTATTTTTAAATGTGTAACGTACTGTACACTGTGGAGTATGCAAATAGCATAGATTGCTCTACTCTATATGTATGTTACAAACTTTACGAGATACTTCGCATACAATGTAATACAAAATGAAGTTAACCAGAATATATATATATATATATATATATATAACATCCTTTTGTGAAAACCGAGTGCGGATCTGTTTTCCACAAAAAATTTTATGTTCATATGAAATTAATTAAAATGTACTTTTTATATATTATAATCATGATTACAATATTTTCAATGTAATCCAAAGATTTAATGCAGTCAGAGTGGTAATGAAACCATTAACACCGTCATTTATATATGAGTCTTTTATCAACTTTTATACTCTGAATTGGAGATAATGGTAATAATAATGTGTTACATTT
Organism: Synergus japonicus; assembly: GCA_900474275.1. Lineage (NCBI taxonomy): Eukaryota > Metazoa > Arthropoda > Insecta > Hymenoptera > Cynipidae > Synergus > Synergus japonicus. Next base: position 10,538 of record UCOH01004434.1, on the reverse strand, counting down.
CTTATATTCTTTCTTCTTAACAAAAGAGAAATATACCCAACAACTTTTCTGAAATTTAGGATGTCTTATCATAAAAAAACTTATTCTACTAAAACGTCAACTTTATATTATTGTGTATATAAGCTTACTCGAAACTTTTAGATCATTATTTAGACGCCTTGTACATTCGAATTATGTCTGACCATATCTGACTTTTTCTACTTAAAAATGCCTTTTGAAAGTGTGTCATTCTAAGCCACATTTGATAAATTATTAATAAGTATCTTTCATTATACAAAAAATAAATTATTCAGTAATAATTCTAACGTTTCGGAATAACCTTTATAAATAATTTTAAGTTTTCAATTTTCCACAAGTCATTACTTGTACTCAGCTTTTTATATTACTTTTGAATAACCGAGAATAAATAAGATGGAAGTCTGAAATTTCAACCCTATAGGTATAAAACATGATGCCGGCACAAAAGATAATTCACCCTCGAAATTGCAGATCGAATTTTAAAGCTGAGGTTTAAAATGGGGAAAGTTCCTATAGAATATAACGTATACGTGTCTCTTATATAATATATTATATTCTTTAAGGAAAAAGGGAGTGCAGGACAGGAGATAGAAAGAAACGATGTGGGATGAATGACGAAGTAAAAAAGTTGAATAATGTGTAAAGAAATACATGCAAGCGCATCGATTGCCGATTTTTCACTCTTTTTTTTTTCATTACTTTGCTTTTTTCGGATTGCGGTGAATGTGATTTGCGACACATTTGCGGCAATCGATGCTTGTCGATATATCTGTGGGAATCGGAGAAGGGCGCGCTCAACGTGCATCACGCACGTCAAGGCAGGCAAAGATTAACGATAAGCCTTGGCGATTCGAATTTCGTGGTAATGGGATGTCGTGGGGTGTTTTAAGGGCGACCCAAGAGACGGTCCTGGATCTCAACTGACGCAAGCGCCAATGCCGCCCCACCCAATTGCGGGATTCATCTAACTCCAATGAAACACGCACTAACGAATACACAAACTCTTCCCTAAACTCAAACTCCACACATTACAGTACAAATCTACACGTGTATGGTTTACCTGATCCTGGTATTTGACAACCTTATCCGGTATCTAGGACTTTCAACAGAAACACATGTATTTTCCAAAAGATAAGTTTCAAACTTGTGTTAACAGGATACTTCTCCAGACTAATATAAGGGTTGCAAATTTAGATTCGGATATCTTATTTGCCATGTGGGTAATTTAACAGATAAAGAAAATCTAGGGAGATGTGGGCTAAATGGCTTTGAGTTAAAATTAATTGATTTTTTATTTAATGGGTGAAACCATACAAAATAGTATAATATTAAATGTGAATAGAGTTTCGAACGTAATATTTTTTTCAAATTATATTTTATCCAGAAATATTGTGCCAACTAAAAATAACAATCAGGATTACAAGTTTATTTAATTCTTTATTATTTTTAATGTAAACGAATCAATATTTAAAAACTTCTTATAGTTACAAATACAATCAATACAAAAATTCGTTCATTTGAACGTTCAGAACTTTTCAATCATAATATTAACGTTTTTTCCACTAGTTTCGAGGTCCACGGAAAAAATAACTGATTCAAAAAATGGAAAAAGTTTGCGAAATTTTAATAAACAGAATGTCACTTTTGGACATATCCCAATTTTAAGAAAATTTCGTATAAATTTATTAAATACTTAATAAATATTAAATATTAACTATTTAATAAATTTATACGAAATCTTCTTAAAATTGGGATCTGTCCAAAAGTGACATTCTGTTTATTAAAATTTCGCAAACTTTTTCCATTTTTTGAATCAGTTATTTTTTCCGCGTCCTTATCAACAGTAATTGGTTACTAAATAAACAAGTGTTCGAACGTTTTATATTTTTTCTAATAATGCTAAGAGTGTTAAAAAAATTATGAAAGAAACCAATGAGATATGAATAAAATCCAGAATTGTGACTATAAACGAAGAAAATATAAAAATAGAAAATGCCGCTTGCTTGCAATCAAAGGCAGAAGTGGAAAAGACAAAGTTTCAGTAACTAATAAGAAAAGTATAATATAACGAGACATAAATTGCTGATAAAAAATGTGATAGTAATATTGAAGAAGTTTGGAACTTGTATGGCCAGATTAGCCAAAATGTGTCTGTCATTGTAAAATAGTTCTCAGAACTTTGTATGGAAAGTTTTACAGTGATAGTCAAACTCGTGTGTAATTTAGCTTGACATTTTTTGTCGTAATTCAAATCTACATCGAAAGACATCTTCGTAGATATCCCAGGAGGAAAAACCTTCTACGATGGAAACTTGAATACCCCAACTGAGAAAAGTAATATACGAATATGTGATGCATCCTAATTTTATTCCAAACTTTTCAAGAGATATTATGTATGAATACTGGACACTTTTGTATTTCTGATACATCAATGTCGATATGCTTGGGTGGATATCAATCTGAAATATTTAGATTTAAGTGAGAAAAAATACGCAAGAGCGAATTATTCATCATTAGATAACTTTTCGTGAAAGAAATAAGTTTTAATTTTTTATTCTCACTTTTATTACGTTTCTCTCGAATATAAAACAGTTATGTTGTAATCGCTTTGCCATTTCACAAGTCTTTACATAAATAATTCATGAGTTTCATAACTTTCCCTAACTTCGCATACTTGAAATTTCATTTGTACTGTAAATAAATTAAATGTGTAGAACAGTATTTAATTAATTTCTGGTAGAGAAGTCCTTTAAATTTAACTTCCCTCTCAATTATACAGTTTAGAGCTGATAAGTCTCCAACTTCTAAATTATATAATAAATTACAAGCTTTTAATTTCGTTTAGAAAATGCATCATTAAGAAACACGAAATTATAATTAAAAAGCAGAGAGAGTTTGCGCTCGAGCTTTTTACAAAGCGCTATGAAATTTTAGATTCCTGGCCAGGAATTAAACTCGATCCTATGTTCGGAAGGCTTAATGCTGCTCAAACAAATTTGCGTTCGAATTTCGAAAGTTTGCTCATCGTGCTACGGATTCAGAGTATTGTGCGGTTGATCAGTTTCAGCGATCCTGGAACATTCCTTTTAGAATGTTCTTTTTTCTTTATTCCCTTTTTCTTCATCGCGAAAAGTACGCCAAGCGAAAAAGATTTATCGAATCCAAACCATCTGGCAACTGGTTTTAAATCCCCCGATCCCTAAGCCTCAATATACGACTCTCGGGTATATGCCTATAAAAGTGTTGAATGTATCACTCCATTTCGCAAACGTGTACGACACATTTTCTTATGCAATTTTTTTCGTCTTTTACTACCGATAGAAATTCAACCACTCGGAATATCAGTGATACTAGGTCTCGAACTTTTTCCACACCATTACTCCGCACTATAATTATTTAAGAATCTAATATCGTCTCAGTCCCAAAGGAACTATCCAATCTCGTTTTTTTTACTATTACATATGTAGAAGTATCTAAAAAACTTATTACTGAAAATATCACGAGAGGGTTACACCCTTCCAAGTTTACCCTTTTTTAAGCTGAAATCTTTTTTTTTTTTTAATTGAGTCGTCAAGTATATCGAAAGCTATAAATGGATTTAATAAATATAACACAAAGTCTTTATAGTAATATAAAATAATACTTTTTGAGCAACGAGAAATATTTTTTAATTTAAATAAAAATGCAAAGCAAAGATGCAATCAGATTCTGTACATTTATACCGTTGAGTCGTACTACTGAAATCTTTGCCAAGTCATATTCTGGATACAGTATCTCTGCTTTATTTCAAGTACCACTTTAACCTGTATCTTTTTCTTGATCATATAAATAAATATACAATTTTCTTTTAGGTATAAATTATAATCAGATTATAATATGATTGTTTGCATTTCAAATTCTTTTAAATTTAATATTTAACCATTTTTAAACCTTCACTTTAAAATACTTCAACTTTAAAGCATTTTATTTAAAGCACCTCGAGTTTGTCGTTACATCTTATTATAGATTTTTCTTCATCAGATCCTTGCAATTTAAAGTAACAAAATTACTGGAAATAGGTAGAGTTACAGTTTGATCAAACTCCTCGTCGAAAGTAATTTTATTCCTAGATCAATATCGCCTAGGATGAAAGTAGCAAGTGAAAAAAATTTAGAAAAATAATTCTGAAATTTTATATAATAAATTATAGATTGCTCTATATATGTCATACTCAAAGAAATTTAACTTATATAATTGAAATAAAAATAATTAAGGATTCTCATATTCAAAAATTATTTAATTAACATCTAGATTTTTTTTCTAATGGATATTTGCATACGTAAAAATAGCTTATAAATGCAATTAGAGCGATTATTGTTAAAAACACTTTACACCACAAATGAACAACTTCACGTCTGCTAGCTTGGCAAGCGCACATCATAATTATATTATTCTTCAGTGGTAAGAAGAATTCAAATTAAATTAATTTAATTTAACGTAGATTAAACTCAATCTTAATTCTTTCGAATTATTGATCGAGTTTGTAAGAATAGAAATAATAAACTGCAAAAAATAACTCCCAAATGGTCAAAAAAAAAAACTTGCATTAAAAAGCGCAGAGTCAAGTCATTAAATTAAACATGGTTCGCTAATCGTCTTTGCAAAAATCCTGCTTGAGAAAAAATCTTCTATTTATACAAGATTCAGAATCAGATCACCGAAAGATCGCTGAAAAGAACCTAATTATTAGAACCTGTGCTTCTGAAATCTCTTACAAGAACTTAAAAATATTCTATTCATCAATAAAAAACAAAACTTCAAAATATCTGTAATATTACCTTTTTAATATTTTCTTGTGTCAAATTTGGATTGATAAAAAAGGCAATAGCCAGAGGAATAATAGTTACGAAACACATATAACAATTAATAATATCCAGCAACATTTGCCCATTGCAATCGATAATTATATATATTATATATAATGTTATAAACTTTCTATCAGAACGAGCTTTTTCCTTACTGTAAATCTGACAGTTTTGTTTATAACCCCTATTCCTTTATTTTTTTTTTAAAAACAAAAAAAGTGCTGGGTGTAATTTAAAATAAATACTGATTTTTGAGAAATGATAAATTTATCATAATCAATTTTAATATCCATATATAAACTTACAATCTGATTGATTAATTTCATGTAAGTGAAGTGTATAAAATTATACAGATTATAATAAAATATAAAACAATATTCCTTAAGTCGTTTCAGAAAAAAATTAAAAATTACTTCGAATGGCACAAAGTTTGTGCCAAACTCGTCTTTTATTAAAACCTATTGACTTGCTTCCAGTTTTTTTATTTCTTTCTGAATTGATGCCTTCTTCGAGATTTTTTCCAGCATTTCCTTCTCTGGACATTTAATTTCTCCACTCTTTATCTTAACCTCTAATGTTTCTATTTCCCTCATTTTCTTTTTCAAATTTTTCAGCCTCTTAGCTGGATCCACAGATTGTTCTGATTTTTCAGACTGCTCAGACTTATTAACATGTGATTCCTGCTTACCAACTTCTGGCTCCGAAATTTTAGTCTTCGCTATTTCCTCTACTAGTTTATCTGCATTTGTACCTTTACTTTTACTTTTTTTCTTCTTCTTTTTCTTTGCAGCATCACTTTGAACTATCAAACCAGCGGCTTTTGCGGCCTCCGCTTCTTTTTTAGCTTTGTGGGCTGCTATGACCTCTGGTGAATAACCTATTGGATAGGCCGGCTTGTTCTTAACAAACTGCTTTCCTTTACTTTCGTATCTGTAAGAGAAATTGAATTTATAGTTTCTACTAAATGTGCTTCTTTCAGTATACATTAACTGAAATTAGGAATTTTAATTAGGAAGCTTAGTCCTACTAGTCGATCGGATTAAGGCAATACGTTTTTAGTTACCTAAAAAATATTATCTTAAGTAAATTAAATACACTTACAAAGGAACTTCCTCTTGTGGAACATATCCATCTCTGACTCTACGTGGCTTTCTCCAGGTTCCATCTGGACGTTGGCTGGCTGGAATAAACGTTCCACCTTCAACAAAGTTGAAATTGGAAAATTAATTATCTTACAATTCTTTCAAAAACATTGGAAAAATACTTTAAATTATCATGAAAGATAAGAGAAATCTGAATCCTTATTCAATATAATATTCTGCAGGTTTTAGATACACAAATTTCCACATAAATTAATAAAAATAGAATTTTATTTTATTCTCTGCAAGAGGAATATAGAAATAAATACAAAAAATTCAAGAAAGGGGATAAAAATAGAATAAAAATCTGATGAGGTTATAAAGAGAATATGGTAAATAAAAATCTATTATAATAGAGAATTTAACAGTAATAGAAGATAAAGTGACATAAATAGGATCCAAATAAGGGTAATCCAGTTACTTCAATTGGATTATTAAGAAAAAGGCTTCTAATATCACTGGCTTGCAATGTGTTGTTTACCTTTTTGAGGTTATAAATAGCAAAATGTTTTTAGATTCCAAACTTTAATGAAATTTAAATACCTTGGTCATCCTTAATGTACCCTGAAGCCATTGTAATTCAATAATGTTGACTGTGATTATTATTTCACTGATGGTTTCACTAATATTTAGTACATATTATCGTTCTATGTACCATTCTGTTCACTTCTGGAATGACAACTTTTCAAGCATTTTCAAGTACACCGTCGGTAAGGTAGACAGATATGATTCTTGATACAACCGACAGGTGGCAAGAATAATTTAATATTCATATTATTAGTTTATTACCGTTATTACTAATTAAATTATAAAATGAAAATTGTTTCGATTAAAAATTCAAGACATAATAACAATAAATATTCTTTTTAAAATATTTTTAATGTATTGTTTCTCGGATGCAAAGCGTGCAACAGTGAAGTAAGACAAAAAGCCCTAGTTTAGGGGTAAATTCCCTTAAAAAGTAGTAATCTCTTAAAAGTATTTCAATTTTCATATAAATATAATTATAATTAATTATAAATATATAATTATAAATTAATTAATTATAAATATAATATAATTATAATAAATTAATAATTACATTTTTATAAGAATGAATTTTTAATATAATTAATTTTCTTTAAATACATTTGTTTTCCCGTAATTTTTATTGATAATAGAATGACGTGTTTTACTAAATAAACACTGAACCACACGACCTACGATCTTTTTTCAGCCAAATTTTTGCGATAAATCCTTATCATTATTCATTGTATATGTGTATTAAAGTGTCGTTAAGACAAGAAGCTTTTGTGCAACGTTATTTAAATACACATGATAACTAAGGTGGTCCAAAAATAAGTTTTTTTTTTATAAAGGGGTACCTAAAAATAAAAAAATTGTTTCTTTGGTATAAAAATTATCTGTGAATTTCTTCAAAATTAAACAAAAATATTCAGGAGTTCTGCAAACTATATAATAAATATCTTATTTTTATATTATATGAACATATTTTTAACTTAACAAAAGTGCATTAAGTTTCTAAAATACAAAAGTAATCAATTATATATGCAGATCAAAACATGTCTTCGATATATTTAAAACACGAAGAATCGATTACGAAGCGGGTCAGAGGGTAAATTACAAAAACATACGATTCGTCTATCACTTCGAGGGAGTCTCTCATGATTTAAGTTATTAAGACAAACAGGAAAGAGCAAGACGTGCATACAGAGTTTCTTATTAAAATATTATTTAATATTAAAGATTTTCAATGAAAATGATTTTTTAATTAATTTTTTTGTTTTACATACTTAGCTGCAGATTTTCTACTGTGAAACAAATATAGTGATTGCTTGTAAAGAAAGAAATATAGTGGAATTATAGTGCTTTTTTTTGTTTTCTTTTTTAAATAAAGTAACAATGCAAATAAAGGATAAAAAGGCAATTGTTACTGGAGCAGCTAGTGATTTAGGTTTGGCTTTTAGCAGAGAACTTTTACGAAATGGAGCCACAGTAAATATATTAATTAATTTAAGGAAATATTGAAATAAGAGTAATATACATTTTTTATTAAAACTAACACATGACGTTTAAAAAAAAATTTTATCTTAACTTGATATAAATTTATTTTCATTTTTTACCAAGTACAGTGATTTTTTTAGACGATAATTTTGGTGGATGCACATGGATCTGAAGGAGAGCGAATTGCAGAAAGTCTAAATTCTGAATTTGGGAAGAAGCGAGCTATTTTTCTTCCCTGCGACGTCACAAAAAATTCAGAATTTGATGGTGAGTCAAGCACAATTAATTATTTTTACTTTCCCTTTCATTAGAAATAAGCATTATTCCAATTTTAATTACATATTGAAAAATAAAATCTAATTTATCCATATTTTTATAGCTACCTTCAAGGAAGCAGTTCTTATTTTAGGAGGATTAGATATCCTGATAAACAATGCTGAAGTCATCAATGAAGAAAACTTTACTAACGCCGTTGACGTTAATGTTGTGAGTTAAATCAAAAAAATTAATTACTTATTTATTTTAATAGTTTAGCTCAGTATTTAATTTTTGTCTTGTGATAGACGGCAGTCATACGAGGAAGTTTATTAGCAACTCAACAAATGGGAAAAGACACTGGAGGAAAAGGTGGAGTAATTGTGAATGTCTCATCAGTAGCAGGACTTCAAGCTATTCCTGATTGCCCAATTTATTCAGCTACGAAACATGCTATCATTGGTTTCAGTCGTTCTTTTGCAGTGAGTTAAAAGAAGTTATATATTCTTGCACAATAATTTATATTCTTTAATCCTGCACTTCATATTTTTATTTATTAAATTAGTTCTCTTTATTTTCTTTTTTTTTTATAAAACTAATAATAAAATAAAATTATACCTTTCTCTGTTATTTATTTCTACTTTTATCACCTTTTTCGTTTATTTTTGTTGCCATTTCTTATTTCCTTTCCCCAGATTCTAATCAAATTTAATTTCTTCAGCAACCTTATCACTATCAACGGACAGGCGTGCGAATAATAGTTCTCTGTCCTGAAATAACAGACGTTTCTAGGTCAGAAAATTCAGCAAGTGTTGAAAATCTTCAATGTCCTGATCTTAATAAAATGGAGAAGAATATTCATCCACAAAGGTAATTAATTATACGTTGAGGGTGTTGGAGCCAATTTTTAATTCTTCGTTTTATGCAAAAAATATTTATCTATAATTTTCGTTGAGTAAAATGGAGAATGGAATTTTGAGCTTAATACTTAGTTCCAACGCCCTTAAGCTGAATTAAAAAACAAACAATTAACAACAAATATCTGTTTTAGAGTGGGAAATGTAGCCCATGGATTAGTTTATGCCATTAGATGTGCTCAAAATGGAAGTATATGGGTTAGTGAAGAAGGAAAACCAGTCTACGAAATCCAATTACCAGATGCTTTACCTGCAAAATCCAAAACTGAAATTTAATTGTAAACATATTACGTCGTCTGTCTGAAAGTCGAAAACTTATAAATTCTATTCTCTTGTTTAAACTAATCATAATCATATTTATAAACTCATAGTATAATTATAATTATGTTATCAAATTACAGATATAAATAAAATAAAATAATAATCATAATATTCAATACAACGTTGTATCCTTTCTATAATTGCTTTATTATACATTATACATTAATTCAGTATTCCAAATATTTTTCCCATAACCAATTTTTCAATGCACTCTTCGATATTTCTTCATAGAAAGCCTTCGGCTTAATCTTACTTTCTAATGGCCTCTAAAACGCTTCGGTTATTCTTCTCTGTAAATTAAATAGAAAATAATGCTTGAGGGATGTAAACCGAACCAATTTTCTCAAAATAGAAAAATATTAATGTTGTTTTAAGTTCGTTGTATTACCTCGTTTTATTTTGCATGCAAATTCCATCAAAGGTAAGTCTTCGAACATCTTCTACACAAATTCCGCAACATTCAGGAAACCTTTTTCCTATACCTAAACGTAAACGTATTTTATCCGTATAACAAGCTATACCGTCCGGAAGGCAATTATTTAGTGAAAAAGTAAGAATACTCAGCGAAAGAAGAGTAAATACAAGAATTGTTACTCGATACATGTTTCTAACCAACTGATCCTCTTGGAAATGTCAAATGATTCTTATAGTTCCATCTCATAGAAAACCTTGAAGTATATGGACCAATAAATTACACTTGAAAGGTAGAAGATTTCAATCTCAAAACCCATAAAGAAGTATTACACTTTAATTATAATACTTTGCCAGTTTCAAGGGATCTCAATAATTTATGAAATTTCATATTATTATTTCATTATATAAAGATTTGAATGTATAGTCGTATTCTCTGATATTGTTATAAACCTCTTGCTTTTTATAATATTACATATTGGCGAGACATTGCGATAAATTCTATTTAAAGAATTCGATTGAAAAATCACAAAAATAGAATGTTGACATACGTTTATATTAATCTCCCGCTTTTTACATAAAATTATATAAATATAAAATTATATAATTATATATATATATATATATAT
>UCOH01004433.1:0-69415 GCA_900474275.1 Synergus japonicus | reverse complement strand
ATATATATTATATTATATATATATTATATATAAAATAGTCGTATCATGTAAATATTTTATATACATGGAGAGATACAAGATGCATTAGAAGAAATAAGTAAGCTATGCAAAAAATGGAGCGAATTGCAAAAACTTGAAACAGCTTGACGTTCAACTGGAAGGTCAAGATCTCCGTGTATGCATTACAGGGGATTTATCGGACTTAGGAATGCGCTGGCAATGTACTTGTTTGATGAAAAACGAGTCGGGGATAATGAACGTAGTTAAATATTAGAAGTCATCACAATATGTGACGTATAATGGTCTTATCAGTGGAGCTAGTTACACTTGGAAAACTTGTATTGCAACTTTGCAGTTGCGTCTTCCTTTTTACAGGAATGTTACCATTCTTTTGACTTGAAATAGAACTGAAGAAGTGTCAGTGGAGCTTCAAGGTAGATCAGGTGTCTAAACATTATCGACGAATGTGACTCATTTTTAATTGACTGAAGCACGCACACGAAAACATATAGAGGCAACACATTGTGTAATAATTAGGGACGCTTTACTTCGGCAATGTTGATATGAATTTTCAACGTGCCTCTAACTGGTTGGAGTGGATTACACAAGGAAATTTGCTTATCGGGGCTTAGGAAACTATTTTCGCAATTAAGCTTCCAAGGTTTTTCAAGAAATTTCGAGTTCATGTTTTGTGCTATGCAATAAAGTTTATGAATATTAATTTTTTTAATGATTCAGGAAAAATTTCGTTCTAAATGAGATGCAACATAATTCACATAGTTTTCTGTGAATTTTTTAGATTTCTAGGCTTCCATCATGACTGAAGAAAATGCTGGAAAACAGAAATTATTAAGCTGAAAATTAATGTAAAAATACTGACTGAAAAGAAAAAAGAGAGGTGCTGATTCAATTTGTTATTATTTAACTTAATTTTTAATCGAAAGTAACTTCACAAGAATTGGATAAAAGCAAATTCTTATTAAATTGTTCTTCCCTTCAAATTATATTTTCCCTTTTATTCCTAAAACGACGTCAAAATTTTAAACGCGAATAAACGTTTTTATCGAATGATTAAATGATTATTAGGTATAATTCCAAAGCGATAAGACATTGTCTACAATATTTTACAATTGTTGTACTGAAACCATTTTTTTATATTTCAAAACTTTCAATTAAATTAAAAAATTTTATTAAAAATAATAAGAGTTATTGTTTTGTTACAAATTTAAAATAAAATTATATTTGCTTAGAAATATAATATTAATTATTTAGATTTGAATTTGACTAATTTCAATTAATTTTGAGTTTTTAATTTTTTGAGCTACGGATTTGTTAAAAAAGAATATTTTTTATTTCCAATTCCGAGCAATGAAACTGGGATTCAAAAAATTAGTGCTGGGGTTAAAATTAAATAATTCCCCTTAAATCCAAGTACAATCATAGGTTTTTATTATATTTTCCTAAAAAGAAACTAGATTTTTTCGTGAATAATTCAAGAAATAAATTAAATTTTACTATTTTGAAATAATTTAATATTTTATCAAGTTTTACTTAAAACTTTCGCCTAACCAGGAAGTTTATTATCGCACTCAGCATATTCATAAAGATAATAATATTTAACGCAAATGCGCGGAAGCTATCCGTTTACGTAAAGGTTAAAAAGACAATATAGACAAATATTGTCGTCATTCAATAATAACACGCATTTTAAATTATTTATTATATAAATTATAACACTAATATTTGCGTTCTTTCTTAAATTTCTTAAGCTATCTATATATTTTCCAAGTAGAAATTTATACAACTTAAAATTATAATTTTATCCTGTGAATTTCTCTACTCTGAATAAAAGTTACTATTCCAAATAAAATCAACCTCTAGGTTGATCTAAAATTCAATTATTAGAAATAATAAAGTATTATTTACCATCTAAAGTTGAAGTGTTGCTAAGCACTCATTTTTTTAAAATTCTGTTTCAATACACTCCTTATTACACGTCTTCAATTTTTAATAATTGACTTCTTTTTTACAACAAATACAAATCCAATTGAAAACGCTTAAGAAACAGAAGAAGAAAAAATTGTAATCTTTATGTTTGTTCTCTTTTCGAACATTAAAAAATACACCTCTCCTAAAATTTATGTTTACTACTTATAATTAGATAAATTTTCTAAAACGGACTTGTTTAACATTCATAAAAATCGTGCAATAAAAGATATTGTATATTAATCTAATGTTTAGAAATTTATGTTTCATTATTTGAAAATACTGCGTGTATTTTGTTTCTTATGACTAATAAATGAAAGTAAGGAGGAGTAAAGTTTTCGAATCGACATCTTTATTCATAAGTAGACATCATTAATTCCATTCGGATTATACATTCAGCATTATTATTAATATTTTATTATTGGAGAAGATCCTTTGGCACAAAGTATGTTTCCGATTCCAGAAAAATTTCCTAATTTCAAGAAGTCGTCAGCATTACAAAAGGACCTTCGTACAAATCAGTTCGTAAATTTTCTTTTACGCTGTTTTTAAGTCCGTACATTCGGCCTTCAAAGGTGTGAAAGATTCTAATGTGCAGGGAAGCGACTTTCCATACATATTCTTGAGATAACTATCAAATAACTCTAACAATATATCCGTTAAGGGCCAGAGTGCTTGAAATAATGTTCCTACGATTCCTTTTGTTTTTGGTATGTCAACACCTGCAGGTGTTTCTGGTTTGGATCCAACAATTCCACCATCACCTTCACCATTTTCACCTTCAGGTCCTTTAAAAACAGAAAGTACAATTGTTTTAAAAACATTCCTGTCACTCTCTTTCTTTATTAATAAAAAAATATGTAATCTGTTTTAAATGACTGAAATGTCTTTAGATTTTCATGATTTTTTCTAATTTCTTGAATTACAATGGATAAAAAACTGAAACTAAAGAAGAATATTTACCCTGAGAGTAGACGACGACTGCAAGAGCAAATAACAGGAGGATCCTGCAAGTGAATCGAAGCGACATGTTAAAGGCAACTGCGAAGTGGCCTTAATATAAAAAAACTCAAGTACGGGCTACAGACCTAATGGGAGCTTTTGTTATTATACTATTCTTATATATAAGCGGTGACGTTCGAGTTAGACTTTCATGTGCTTATCAGTTGCTTTATATACTGGCGTTATCCTAGACTTTTCTGAAAATTACGTAAAGTTAACTAAAGGAACTTTTTTGCAAACACGCATGCGCATTTTTTTCTAATTATGTATAAATATATAATGCAAATGTACTTTTCTCACTTTACTGTATGAAGATTAGTTGGGGCTGGGTGATTACCTTATTTAATCTGGGAAAGGAACTGGAAGCGTATATCATAATTAGTTATAAACATAAAAGTTATTTACTTATATATTACATTCATAAAGTATTAATGAAGTATTAAAAGTCATTAATTAAATATTTACCCTCAATATATCCTGCATCCCTCACAGAATTATTTTTTTTCAAGTCTTGGAATTGTCGGCTGACCATAGCATTGACTCCTTCTACTTCTTACTCTCGTTCGAATCATAATGTTGCATATAAGAATTTTTCTTATAATGAACTTGATCATTTTCACTATAAAGAAAGTAAAACTGCATTTTTGAACATACAATTTCTATTTAGAAATATAAAGATTATCGAAATATGGAAATTATCCAATTTAAAAAGTTTTAAATCAATTTTCGCGAATTAAAAACTGCAGATTGGTGAATCATTCTTTGAATTTAATGAAAAGGCCTTGAAAGCTTTTTAAACACAAGTTCTTTAACAAATACATTACCACACACTTATCGAAAGTGTTATCACTAATATATTATACTTATGAAAATGACGACAAACAAGAAAGAATGCACAGGAAAATATGCAAACTATACACTTTGCATCCTTGTGTACGTAATTCTTATCAATATTTTGTTTTTCATATTACAGAATACACAAAATTGATAGAGAATAAAACAAAAGTTCTCGAAATTAACATAATTTTCTATGCAGTATGTTATATATGAATTCAGAGGCTACTCTGTTATTTTACATCCCAAAATAATTTCTTCTGCAATTGAAAAAAGGATAAGATTTTTTGCTTTTAAAAGTAAACTTGACATTTCACGATGAAACTACAGAACAAACAATTGAACAAACAGTCACAAACAGTTAAAAGAGACTATTGAGTAGGTAAACAGAAACTGTAATTGACTAATAAAAAATGTAGAATAGTTGCTCAAATAAATATCTGTCGATAAAATCAATAGTGGAACAGTTTAATATGTAGTTTCTTGCACAAAAGAATCTGCAATGAAGTGAATGGTATTATTTATTTTATAACGTTTCATTTCTTTTCAAAAATGTTAAAAGGCTATAATATTCTTACTTTCGCATTTTCAATAATGGCATTGACTGCATTTGGTCAATTAGTGAGACCTTTATACATATATAAAAATATCATAGAAGGCATTCACTTGTATTTTAACAATACCTGTATCATTTTGCTACATAGTGTCCAACATCCAATGGAAACACAGGGTGAGTTCAATAATTAAATAATAATAGACAATAATCTATTCTAGTTTCGTGCTAAATATTATTTCATATCATTTTTTTAATCAATATAGCATTGGATGAAGCAGGTTCTTTAAAAGATCTACAGCTTTATCTCAGTCAACTCTACATTCGTACAGTAACTATGAATTTGCACACTTTGAAAAATGATGTGAGTCCAATAAGTATTTTGAAATTTGAAAAATTATTATGCGTATTAAATTCAAATTCTATATTTTATAGATAGGTATTGGATATTTCAATCTAAAAAGGCCACTTTTTGTCCTGCTAAATGATTCCGAGGAACTCAGAAATGAATTTGCCAATGTAAATATTCCAAATGAATATCTGTAGGTAGAAATTAATATTACGAGAAAGATTATAATTTAATTACAATAATTGAGTTGTTTTCTAAAAATAGGAAATCTCAGTTTGGATCTCAATGGCTTATCCCACATGGTTAATTTTTTTCCGAGAAAATACTACGATAGACCACTTTTTTCGACAAATTTATGTCCCATTTGACTGCATATTCTTAGTGGCTCAAAAAGGAGAATACGACGATGAAGCAACTTTAACCGAAGTTTATCAAATTGACAAAGAAAAGGAACTCAGAAGATCCATTTTTGGCAATTGGAATTTAAAATCTGGCGTAACCAATCCCAGTTTGACTTTATATCAAAGACGAGGGAATCTTTTTGGACAAAATATACGTGTAGCTTCAATAGAGGTTTTATTATTATTTACAATTTTTAAATGGACTAACATGTTTATTGCGAATTACGAATTTGTATTGTAAAATTGTAAATTTCTCCAGGATCCTCCTGTTTCTCGAATTGTTCGTGATTCCTCAGGAAAAATGGTGGGATTGAATGGTTTTTATGGAAAAGTGGTTCAACTCCTGAAGGATAGTATGAATTGCACGTATGTTTTTTTATATTTATATAATTATATTATATAACATATTTATATAATTATATTATATAACATATTTATATAATTATATATAGCATATAAATATAATTTATATAATACATAATTCATGTATATGAATACCTCTAATCAGGCATAGCTTCTGTCTATTTTAATTATCTTTGCCTTTTTTATCTTTTCCAGCATTTTTTTCAGCACCCACTTTCCCATCTTCAGATTTCTTTCCTTTTTCCATATCTGCTTTGATTTTCTTTAACTGTCTAGCAGTTTCTTTCCGAAAATATTCCTCCATACTAGCGCCCGCCTTTTCTTCAAAAATATCTGTTTTCGTTCCATCTCCACGTCTTCTTCTCCTCTCAAAAAACCTTTTGCTCTGATAAAAACATCGATTACGGGTATTAAATATTTTCAGAACTCTCCCACTAAACATTCTTCAGTCATATTCATGAACCATTGTATTTTATTTCAATCTCCATACTTGCATTTTAAAGAAAGAGTTACACTTCAATTTTGTCAATTTTGAAACATGATTTATGGGAAATTAATGCTCAGTTTTTAATTCATTTTAAAATTTTGGGTTAAAGACACCAGGAAAATGTTTCACTGGAGTGAAGGAAGCTCAGAATAAGATTCGATTTTTATTTATTTATTGTTTTATTTTTACATCGGAATTTTTTTTAAATTTCAAGGATATCATATGAGGAAGCTCATGATTGGGGACTTCGCATGGCGAATGGGTCTTGGATAGGTGCAATTGGAATGTTGACTAGAAATGATGCTGATCTTGTAGCCGCAGAATTGATGATGGCAAATGATAGATTGGAAGATATAGAATACACGACCCCTGTTTATTCGACAAAGTACATGTATTTTTAAACGAATATATACATATTATATAGATGCAATAAATTCAATCAATTGACTGCAAGAGGAATATCATTTTGATATTTTCTAGATGTCGAACTTACATCAAGCGACCTTCTTTCACTGCAGTTAAATGGAAAGCTTATACAGCCCCATTTCAATTTGGAATTTGGTACTCATTGGGCTTTCTTATCATATTTTCAAGTGCCACAATTTCTTTTGCAAAATTAGTCACGAAAAAACTATTGCATACGAAAAATGTAGGCGAAACCACAAGATTTTCGGAAACAACTTTTCTCGTTTTTGGGGCGTTTTGCGGACAAGGTTTGATCAATTCTTTGTAAAAGGATAACGTTTTAGGTGAAGGCAATCCAAGATGATTGAGCAAAAATGTTTATTTGTTGCAGGAATGGATGCATGTGAATTAGATACAGTAATGATCATACAACTGGTTATTCATATGACAGGTGTCGTAATTTTAGCCGCTTACTCGGCGGCCTTAATTAGCTTTTTGGCAGTAAAGGCTTTCATTATGCCATTCACGACTATGGAGGGTCTTTTAAAAGATGGAACTTATAGATTCGGTGTTGTCTCCAACTCCGCTGATTTTAGCTTTTTTCAAGTAAAGAACTGAATTACTTCATTATAAAATTTGTTGCAAATATATAGTTGCATATGAAATTTAAATAATGTTGAAGTTTGAATACTTCTTTTTCTTCAGAACACATCAGACAAGATACTCAAAGTTATGTTCGATGAAGTACTTGATCGAGACGATTTACCGCCCAATTATTTGGAGGGATTAAAAAGAGTCTGCAATGTAGAAAATTATGCATTTATGACGATGGATAATATGGTTGCTGTTTTACAGCCAAAGGTCGATTGTATCCTTGAACCTTTAGATATAATGATGCAAACAACAATAGCAATGGCAGTTCGAAAATGGAGTCCGTATAGGGGTATTATTAATAGCAAGTACGTCTTCAAAAAAATTGCTTCAAAAATTTTCTTTGGTGATTCAGAAAGTTCTAATTTTATAAAAATATTGTCTTATATTTAAATTAAGTATTCTAATGATGAGAGATAGTGGGATTCTTCAAAGATTATTTAGCATAGAGTGGGCTGTTCAACCCGGAAAGGTAAAACTATTTTTCACCTTGAGAGAGCTTTTTTGCGTAAAAATTCTATTTTATTTATAAATTAGATTTTTATTAATTTTATATTAATTTCAGAATAAAGACGGTTGGACCTCAGTGGAAATAATTGATATCTTGCCTCTGATTTTACTTGTGGGAGGAGGAATATTTTTAGGATTTCTTTTATTATCTATCGAAAAGTTGATTTACAATTATTTGAAACATTTAGAAAGTTTTAAAAATGTTACTAAAAAACAGAAAAGTAAAATTAATCAAATTTGAAATTTATATTCAATATATAACATAAAGAATTAGTCTATATATGTATAGAAAAGATTGTACGTATAATCAAATTATATGGAAACTTGAATATAAGTTTATAAATGTGTTTTTTACTGTTGAAGCTTTAGATGCATATAAATTTTAATTTATAATTCTTGTTAATCCTTATATAAATATTTTATGTGACTTGCAATTGCAAAATTTTCTTATCATTCTTCAAAACAAGACTAGTAAATATTGGGGCCCGAGTACAACAATGTAAGAAAATTCAAGGTCTTTATAGTTTATCGATTCAGTTTATTGAGATTGTCCGTGCTCGAACGTTCGCAAAATGTCATTGATCGTTGAATTTTAATTTATAATTCTTGTTAGTGATTGTATGAAAATTTTACATAGTTTTTAAATTTTAAGTGACTAGGTGAAAATGGCTTCATATAATAAAAAGCAATATTTTTCTCGACTACCGAGGGAGAAAGAAAATATTAGTGTCCTTGAGAAAAAATCTTTTACAATTTCAGGTGATCATCCTATTTAAAAAATGTTAAATATTCTTAAGCCTAAATTATAATAAAAGTGAGTAATTTATCATTAAATTCTTCGTCGAAAATGAAATTTGTATCATTCCTTATTAGGTTCGAACAAAACTCACCAATTGTTGAAACCCTGGGAATCGAAGGAAGATGTTCACCCAAAAAGAAGACATCTTTCCGAAAATGCTAGTAATGTAAGTTCGCAAGCGATTCACGATGGAGATAAATTCCCAAAACCTGATTTTAAAATCTACAGCAGTAATGAAGAAATAAACGGTAAAGGTTTATCAAATTACAAAAGTAATTTATGTTTAAAAACAAGTTTCGTAAAAAAAGTAATGAGGATATTTCTGTCAACAGATTTAAAAAAATTAACCATCACTAAAATTGCTACTATCAAAAAGAACATTAACTTGATAAAATCGCATGAAACTGAAAAAGAAATTAAGGGCAGATCATATCAAAAATTAAAAAATCCCCAAGTCCAGAAACTTTTGGTAGCTGATAACAATACGTATAGTACTATCACACCTGAAGATTCGTTGTGTGTACCACTGAAGATAAACCAGGTATGCGATTACGAAACAATAATAAAAATAAAATTCAAGCAATTATTAATGATTTCTAAAGCAGGAACGGTTTTTCAGATCAAACTTCAACACAAAAGAAGTGCTCTCGATGAGAAATACATAAAAAAAGCGGTGGACAGTTTCTCACCTGAATTGATCTACAATTTGGAATATACAAAAGATTTTATGGCATTCCAGCTGGAACTGGAACGGTCACATAAAACATCCCCAAAGTTTCTAAACAAAAATGTTACTTATGGGCAGAGACGTACAGTAATTTATTTTTTAATCAAAGTGACAGTACGTTTTCATAGTCATTTTTCTAAGCTGTGAAATTTTCTATTATTATCTTGTTTTTATTGAAGCTTAATTTCAATTTCGTTTGTTATAGGCTTACTGTAACTACCCCTCTTTTATACTATATCAGACAGTCAAAATTTTTGATGCTATGTTGGATTCTAAAATAATAGCAACCGAACAATTACAACTAGTGGCCCTAACTGCTTTGTGGGTTACTCTAAAAAGACTACACGCTCACCCAAATATTCCCACGGTATATATTTTTATCAATAAGTTACAGAATTTAATTTATTCTTATAGATTTAGAGAGAAATTTTTAATTTTTTTAACAGGCAGATGAAATCCTTTCTTTCTCCAAACATGGATACCAAAAACAGGAACTTTACAATTGCGAAATGGATATGATGATGACCCTAAAATTTGAAATCTCTTACATTGATCCATTTTCGATTTTGGTATCCTATTTTATAAACATGAGTAATCCTTTTATAAGAACAAATAGAACAGACTTGCTTTACTATTGTGGATCCTACATGGCACGTATAAATATAAACAAGAAAATTAAAATTCAATTTAAATTGAATTAAAAAAATTAAGCGAAAATAAATATTTCTTTTTAATTCTTTACATTTTCAGATCGATATATCGCTGTTGAGTGCCAGTTTATGTAACGTCTCACCAATTGCTTTGATAGTAGCAGCAGCCGAGATTGCATTATTTATTATATTGGCTCATGAAGATGATTTGAAACATCCTCACTGGCAATATTGGAGAGGATGTTTACCAGACATTTTTTCAAAAAGATGGGAGTAAGTTATTTTTAATTACCTTTATTAAATTCCTTCATTGTTTTACTTGTGATAAAATAGAAAAAAATACTTTTGTTATAGCATGGATAACGCTGTCATAACAGAAATTCGAAAGAAGCTGATAAAACTAGCTCTGCTCTCAAAGAATTCATCTACGGATTATGCAGCGGTTTATAAAAAATATAAACGTTCAAGATATGGACATATATCAGAAATTGTCATTGGAAAATTATCAAAAGTTTCGCACGATGATTATGATTCTTAAGTGTTCGCTGTACATATTGGAGAAAATTGTCTTATCGATTTTTAATATGAGACAAGTTACTCATTTTAATTTTTACATTATTTTTTAGAAAAATTTACTTTGCTGTTTAATAAACACGTTTTGATAAATCGTTTTCTTTTAATCCTCTTCTAAACTTTCCTTATTTAAATTTATTTTTATATTATATATATATATATTCTTTATTAATCCACTATTAGTTATATGTTATGAATTCAAATTTATAGAATTAATTTTTATTAGCGCCTGTTAGTAGGCAACTCTCCATGCAACATGACAATCTGGAAAGTATCTATAATTTCAATTATCTGATGACTAGAAGACTAGAAATTTTGACTAGAAATTTACTATTTTACACAAATTGTTATAATGAACAAAGGTAATCTCAAGAAACCCACGCAATTCAATTATTTGTCAAACAATTGGTGATTTCAATAATAATTTCTTCTTTCTTTTCCTCCTTTACATAATTTCGTTACTATTTCGTTAGGTTGGTGTTAATCTACATAGTTTGAATAACGTCACTTTATTGGTTCTTTTTACCGCCATTTATTTGAAAAATCAAAATCAACCAATGAGTTTGCTTTGGTGACGCAAGCGTATTAAATTTTTTTTTATTTTGGTATCACTGCTAAAGTTCAATGTTTTTCCACTGCATTATTCTTCAATACAAAGTGACATTTTCATTTGATACACAAGGTGGTATATTTTCTACGTTTAATTTATAAAATATACGAGAATTATGCCAAAGAGGAAAAACCAAGTGCTAATCGACTCCGATAGCAATGGAAGTTCTGAAGAAAGTGTATCTGACCTCGAGAACGTGAGTTCATAACCTATAATTGATACTCAAGATTTTAGCAAGCAAAATTGATATAATTTTGGCAGAAAATTCTATAATTATTGCAATCTTAATGCTTGTTCTTTGATTTTCAAATACCTTTTGAATCTACCAGCAAGGGGGAATATTTTTTCTTATTTTCTGCTCAAAATACTAAACTCGTGAATAAGTCAGACAAAATAATAAAAATAATCACAATTGCTTTAAACCCTGATATCAATATTAAATTAAGCGACTTTTAAGGGTGCATTTAAGATTTTTTATATAAAATAACATTTTTTTATTCATTTAAACTGTGAAATTTAGCTGCAATTGAGAAAATAATGTAATATATATCAAAATTTCAGTAAGGTTCAGTAGGTTCAGTGTTTTTAAAATTTGTTGGTTATGTTTTTGTTTAATCTTAAAAATCAAATTTTTTAAAATTATATTTAAATATTTTCTAGTTAATTTTCAATGTCATCTTGTTTATTGATTCCAAAATGAATAAACCTTTACAAACCATTTTTATTGATTACATAGGAATTATTGACACTCGCAAAAAAGAAAAAAAGCAAAGCACAAAATGAGTTGACATCTGTTGAAGAGAATTCGGCAAAGAAGCCAACCTATTCTCATACATCAGACTCAGATGATGACTGGGGTGCAAAAGGAGGGAAACCCAAAAAGAATAAGAAAGCGCCGGCCAAAAGGAGTAAACGAAAAATGACAAAATCTAGCTCGGAAGATAGTGACAGCGAGAAAGAAGAGGCTAAAGTTTCGGAATTGGAAGAAGGTAAAAAATTGATACATATAAAAGGAGATCCTAATTAATTTCTAACATGTCTTTGTTTTATAACTTTAAATAATCCGAATATTTTATTGCTTAAACAGGAGAAGTATCAGATTCTGATGAGAGTGTTTCTGACTCCAGCCAGGAAGAATTTAATGATGGTTACGACGAAAAACTTATGGGCGACGAAGAAGATCGAGCACGTCTCGCTGAAATGACAGAAAAAGAACGAGAGCAAGAAATATTCAAACGTATAGAACAACGAGAAATTATGAAAACTAGGTTCGAAATTGAAAAGAAGCTTCGAATGGCCAAAAAACAAGAACTAAAAAAGCAGAAGGAGTCGAAAAAGAAAGAGAAGGGAACCGATGACAAGGACAAGAAAGTTGAAAGAGCTCCGGATCCGAAAGAACGAAGCAAAGACAGAAAAAAAACTATAGAGGAAAAGCAGGATAAAAAATTCCACGCCATGTCTTTGCTTAAAGCAAGACGAGAAGAAAAGAAAGAGCGAGGTAAGCATAAAATTTCATCAAAATATTATCAAGTGCCAATATTAAATACCATTCAAATGTTATATTTTAATTTTCCTTTTGTAGAGGAGAAAGAGAAACAAAGGATAGAACAGCAACAGACGCAATCCAAAGATGATGAAGAAGAACTGGAAGATGATCACAAAGGAGGAAACAAAACGAAGCTCAAGGCTTCTGATATTTATTCAGACGACAGTGGATCTTCCGACAGTGGAGAGGAAGATGACTCAGCAAAACCAGCTTCTAATCGCAGGTCATCTTCTAGCGATGAAAGAGATTCAGACTCTGATAATGATAAAAAGTCGGTGATAAGTACAAAAATAAAAATAAAGAAACCAAGCTACGTGAACACGAAAGAAGATCTCAACAAAATCCGACTCTCCCGCCACAAAATGGAAAGGTTCGTTCATCTTCCGTTCTTTGACCGAGTCGTTCAGGGTTGCTTCGTGAGAATAGGAATTGGAAACAACAATGGAAGACCTGTTTATAGAGTTGCAGAAATCAGTGGTGTTTGTGAGACTGGAAAAATTTATCAATTAGGAGGAACTAGAACTAATAAGGGTCTGAAACTTCGACACGGAGCTCAAGAAAGAGTTTTTCGACTCGAGTTTGTTTCTAATCAAGAATTCACAGAATCTGAATTCTTCAAGTGGAAGGAGGCTTGCGCCATTCAGGGCATATCGCTTCCCACGTTTGAAGAACTAGATCAGAAGCTCAAGGACATAAAAGAGGCGATAGCTTACGAATTCAAAGAGGAAGACGTTGAGAAAATAGTCCGAGAGAAAGGAAGATTTAAGCAAACTCCTTATAATTATGCTATGAAGAAGGCTCAGTTGATGAGAGAAAGGGATGCGGCGAATAGTCGAGGCGATGACGAAACAGCAAGTCGATTGAACCAAGAATTGAATGAATTAGAAGAAAGAGCATCTGAACTCGATAAAATGAGGACTGCGACAATCTCAAGTATTTCTTATATTAATGATAGAAATAGGAAAAAGAACGTTGAGGAAGCTGAGAAAGCTATCATAGTGAGAATCTTAATCAATTTCTAATCCTAGAATTATTATTA
The DNA here is from genome assembly GCA_900474275.1 of Synergus japonicus. NCBI lineage: Eukaryota > Metazoa > Arthropoda > Insecta > Hymenoptera > Cynipidae > Synergus > Synergus japonicus. The sequence continues at coordinate 55,930 of UCOH01004433.1, read as the reverse complement.
ACAATATTTTAATTTTTATTTATGATTGTAGGAGGAAATGAAAGCATCTAAAGGGAAGAAAGTGGACGACCCTTTCACGCGACGCAGCACAAAACCACGAATGGTTTATAAACCAGATGAGGAGGAAATTCCTGCAATTATTCCTGATCGAACCGGACAACCTCAACAGACGGCCGACATATCTTCTTCAAGCGAGAAAGAAAACGGTCAGAAAGTTATAAAAAAGCAGAGTACAGAAGACTTGTTTAATGCTCACAATTTTGACATAACTATTGATTTGGAAGTTCCAATTCCAAGTAAGTATTCGACAATTTCAAGGATGAGAGTTTGACCAGAGTTACGGGATTATAAACGGAACTGGTATCTTATTGCTTGCAGGTAATCCTGTTAGCATCCTACCTAAACCGATAAACAATATTAAGGACACGGGACCTCGCAGATCATTAAATTTAGAAGACTACAAGAAGAAACGTGGCCTCATCTAACACTTTAATTTATTAAACTCTTTGGAAGCATGTTCTATTGCCCTGGTCAAGCAAATATTAGAGACAACAATATTAGAAGTAATAAAAATTAAATGTAGAAGGTACAACATTATAAAGTATTTATATTTGTAGAGAATTTCACTTCAATTTTTTCACCATTTCGCTGAATTTATACTTCAATTTTATTATTTAAATTGTGTAATTAAAACGATTCTTGTAAAGGTCAATTTGATTACATTATTATTAGCTTTACAATTGATTTATTTTGCACCATTCAATACAAAGAAAAAACATAAGTTGCAAATTAGGAGCTAGTTCAAATTATAATAAAGCCATAGCTTAGGGAACTGGATCCTAATTCTTCAATATAGAAACAATTGTGATATATTTGAATTTTGTTCAATTTTTAAGAAAGACGAAGTTTCAAATCTTTAATTTATTACTTGTAACACTGGTCTCTAGCGAAGCTCGACCTTATTACATAAAGGTTTATAATATTATGAAGGTCTGTATTTATAATAGCTCAATCGTACTACTTCTTAAATTAAATAATGTACTCATGGAGATTGGGTGGATCTTAACTAAATTTCATGACTGATTTAAGCAAGATTACTTGATAGAGAAGTAACTATGTTTTTCGCATTTTTGTCGCGAGTTTCATCATACTCCGCAGCTGTAATTTGTAATTTGTAATGAATAGAGGAAACAAACGTTTTCAACATTAATATAATTATTCGAAGTATAATAAATATTTAAACATTAATGTTGTGCAAAGGTAATGAGAAAATGTATGTTATATGCTTTAAAAAATTTTTTTATTACTAAAAAATGTTATATATTCTTAACGTACTTCAATAACTATGATTTTTATTATTTTATTATTGAGAAAAGTGATTCCAGGTGTACTATTATACATGACTTTAAACTAAACTTTTATAAAGAGTTTGCTTTATTGAGTCAAGTAAAATGAGTATTGAAAAGTATAATAATTTATTGTTTATATTTTTTTTCCCCATAAAAGTTGATTCTGTATTTTGTTTCCCAAACGCATTTAAATATATAGTTTATATATGTACAAATATAATTTTGAAATAAGGCTGTAGATACTTCAGGAGTTATAAGAATGAATGATTGTGTGTGATCGAATAATAGTAGCCTGTGAAAAATAGAGAATAATGCCAATATACTTCTAAAAAGAAAAAAAAATGTACATATTCAATGTTGGTAAATTATTTCAGAACAATGACCAGTGTCGTGTGTATTGTTTGGTGAATTTTAGTGCGTTTACTTTTGGTTGATGTATAGGTATACTTTATAATAAGTATATATATACTTCCATGAAAATCTTGCTCTGTAATAATAAAGTTAATTATACCAAACTTGTAATCTTATTTTTTTATAAAATCATTTTTTGTATTTCATTATGTTTAAAATTATTGTAAATATATTATCTATCATAAAAATATTCAATTTACATTTTGAATAGAATGAATGTTTATTTTGTATTCTTGCTATTTATAATTAACCGACCCACCCCATATTTAAAAAAAATCATACAGCATGGTTTCAATACATATTTAATTATTTTATCTGCAAAAAACTTAAATTAACCACATTTTTTTATCATTAGATTTTCGATACACGTTTTTATCATATTTCCTCATAAAAAATCTGAAAAGACAATCACAAATACAGACTTCTAATTACAATCGCATGCCAGGCACCATATAAGGCAATTTCCCCACACTTCGACCAACGATTGGCTGACATGACTCGCATGCAAAGACATTGCAAATGCCGGCCTTAAATACCCGGAAATCCAATTAATTGCTTGTATACTTATCCACTCTGATAAAATATTGTATATAATGATTTATCTTTATCAGAGTTTGTTACTGTTCCTTCCGATTTTGACAAATGCAATTAAAATCATTTTAACTTCTATAGCATTTGTACGACCGAATAACGCAAAACCCACGCGCAAAGAAATTTATGATTCTTTTTCGAAACTGGGTATTTGGATTTAATTTAAACATGCTAATTGATTAGAAAATTAAAAGTAATGTTTTTTTATTTTTTTATTTTTTGAGGAAAATACCTTTGTTGTGTTTGGAAAAATAAAGAAAAAAATTATTTTCTAGAATCTTAGGTAGTTAATCCAGGGATGTTTTAAAGGATTTCGGTGCCCTATGCTAAAGTAAATATTGCCGCCTTTTTCAAAACTGACGTTCTTTTTTAATTTTTGCACTTTATAGATTTAAATTAAAAGATTTTGTAGAGTATTTGAAAATACTCGAAATAGAAAGTATTAATAATTCAAGTAACTCTAAATAGAGTGTATTAAAATTTGATAATTTTCGAATGAAAACAGTTCGAATTTTTAAAAATTCAAATTAAAAGCCTCACACTCGCATTACTTGAACCTCTAAATGCAGAAAAGATAAATTGAATAAATCGAAGTAGCTACAGGTGTAAGTGAGATAAGGAAATTAATTAAAAGGAAAGTGATGTATAAAATAATCCCAATAAGATAAAAATGGAGAATCCTCGCGGCGCGTTCAATATGGGAGTTGGGAACCAGTGCGCGCGCAACCTTTTAGGCCAGAATTGAGGAGAAGCAGGAACCTCCCTTCTGTTCGTGTGCGCGATCCGTGCGATCCAGTTTCGAAAACTCAGGCCCCGTGAAAGTGTCAATAGTGCTAGTTTTTTTGGTACTGGATACAACGTCAAAAAATGGTAAATATATTTATCTACTTCCATATACCGTGAATAAGATAAAATTGCGAACCGGCGTACGGCACTTTACAGGGAGCAGACACGCCAGCCGCCATTTTAAAAGCCACAGCCAAGTAATTTTTAACGTAGCACAATTACTTAGTGGCATTTTGTCACAATTTCTTTGAAATTATTTACCTCTAAGGTGTACACTTCCGAAAAAAATCATCCAAGCGTTCTCTGTTTCGTATTTCCTAAACCCTAGAGTCAACTTTGTTCAAGGATCCTTTGGAGCGGATTCGGGAAGCGGACGGATGAATCATTTTCAAGCCTCTGATACCGTGACGATTACTGATTTCGTTATTAGCTTGGGAAGTCATAGACCTTCTGTCAGAAAAAAACGTCATTTTGTGACCACTTGAGCCGCAATTTTCGGCGTTCACCCCTTTCCCCGGTACTTTGTATGTGTATCAGCCGGCTAAAAAATGTGCGTGCTCTTAAATTCAGGATATACCCCCGCGATATACCTACACGTGTTTCAACCCGGGATCCTCTGCTTAGCTTTTTTCATATTTCGCCTTTTATTATGTTTAGAATTAGAATATCTGTACATACTACAATTCCAAGAAAACAGATAGGAAATTTGCACTGGACTTTATATAGCATTTTGTGAATGGAAACGAAGGTGATGTGCAAAATGATATGCCGTGGTACAATTCACCAAACTTTACTTGTTAAGGATCACTTTTTTTTTTTCTAAATATCTATCAACAATGATAAATTTCGTTATAATAAAAAATAGATTAGAGTTGCTCCAAATCTTATAAGATTATAAGTTTTTTTCATAAGTTTCTAACATTATTCAAAAACTAAAAGTGAAATAGATTTTCGTTACCATGTGAATATTTCTTCTATTCTTTCTGTTTATTAAGTACAGAAAATCCATTTTGGAAACAATGTTTGGAGTTGTAAATTTACTCCGTGAGTTGATCCAAATTTTTAATAACTAAACGAACATGAGTCAATACGTTATTGGCTATTAGTACTGCGTATGGTGTTCATCGACTTTCTTCATCTCGACTTACAAGGATAGCTTGCGAAATGTGACCCGAGTTTCTCATTGCAACTTTTTTTTATAAGTTCGAAAAGAAACTGAAACTTAAAAATCACTACCTAAAACCCATTATTTCGTAAATTTAATGTTCTAATAAATCTCTTCTTTTTAAATTTCAACTTTTTAATGTATTTGATATAATTTTAGGTTTAAGGGAGGGTCAGAAAAAACTTGAAACTGGAGTAGGTGCCAACAACCTCACAAGAATTAAATGTGAAACTTGATACAGAGGCCCTTTTTCCCCAAAAGCTTGTTTAAAAATTTTTCTATCAAGCAAATTAAAAAGTTTCATTTTACAAATAAAATATACAATTTTATTTAGAAAAATAGTAAATCTGTCTAAAAAAATATCGATTTAAATATTTTAAGGATGAAAAAGAAATTTTATAGAGAATTAATTGTAGAGCGTGGTTTAGAAAGAGACGATGTTTCGTCGGCAAATGTGCGTGTCAACGATCGATGCACAACCGAGTTGGGTTCTTCGCTTTCCAGCTTCTGATTTTAATAATAAACTGATCCCCTACTTACCAGACCCAGACCCAAAACTAAATGCTTGCATCTAAATGTCGACACTTAAAGCCCTTAGACTTTCTCTTTGAAAATATTTTATCAATTGACACTATGGACTTGTTCCTAATTTTCATTAACAACACTTCTCTCAAAGTAATAAAATATATAATAAAAAAATGTTTAATCATGCCCAAACAATTTATTCAGAACTTTAAAAAGTAAAATTATTTATTAATGACATTTTTTAAAGAAATAAAGCGAGGAAAACTTAGTTCTATAAGAGTGAATGATATCTCATTCTCGATTATGAATCATTGAAGGTAAATACCATTCTAAACTGAGTGATTTTGCAAATAAAAACAGCTCTTCACCAATATGATGTTATTACATTGGTTTGCCAAAAGTTTTTTACTTATAAAATTGCGAATTTTACAACGGGTGAAGGGAAATGATGCAAACTTTTTAAAACTGTTCAAACTTTTTATAATTTAAGATTTGAATCATATTCTTTAAATATATACTCTGAAAAGCTTCCTAAATCTATGATAAAGTGTTAGATAATTATTTATATTTCTTAGACATTATATTTCAAAGCAGAAATTTAGAAAAAAAAATAAACGACATCAGCTTCAGTACAACGACCAGACAAATGTCTATACTTTGAATGGCAACCCTCTCACTAACTATGACGCATGTGTACGCATCATAATTACTTCCATTCCGACAGAATGACGCATACATACACTACCTAAACTAAAGGCTCGCTTTTCGTATTGAAGGACTAAAAAATAATTTAACCTTTAATTACTTCTTTAAATAGTTTAATTAGAAAATAAAATAAAATTTATTACTTTAAAAAGTAGGATAATGGGTACATCGATTGGCCACTTGAAAATTATATTATATTAAAATTATATATTAATAGTTTTATTCGTGAATATTTCTTAATTGTGTATATTTAAAGCAAATGGTCACGTTTTTAGAATTATCGAACTCGGAAAATATTTCCTGAGAATTTTGTTGGAATAATACCAATAACTATTAATCTTGGCAGCGAAAAGTCACATAATAGCGAAAATCATGTTTTGATTCAGAAATCAGAAGATGCTATTTCAAGTTTTAATAGTTTTGTAACTTGATATCTTGATACACATTAATTTATTATAAAATAATTATTAAAAAACCGCACTTTAAATAAAATCTATAAATCATTATTCTGAAATACCAACAATTTACAGGCTGATATTAGATTTTTCCTTTCTATATATTTAATTTTCCACTTTTTCATCTTAAATTTTATTTGGCACACGGCCAGTTATTTGATAGGATAGTTTCGATGAATAATCATTGTAAGCAATCGGACTCGAAAGTGACCTACCGGTTAAATTTACCTCGAAAGGAAGCAAACCTGAAAAATTCTTCTTTCTCCAAATTTCTCAATTTTCAGGAAATGAAAATAGAATGTAAAATAAAATTTTTCCCATTGCAATCCTTGGATAAAGAGAATTTTCTTGAATCTTTCGATAGACTGAGATAATAAATTGATTACATATTTCGATTGAATCAAGATATATGTATTGTTAAACTGGATTATCGTAATCAGTATTGTGGGAAACCTAGTAAAATCGTTTAAGTTTATTTTTCGTACAAACGCGAGGACGCACAAAAATAAAGTCTTCCCACGCGCGAATTCGACGCTAAAAGAGATTCCTCGATCTTATTCTAAAGTTATCCCATGTTCTTGGACACGTGGCGCGCGCTCTATAATTTCCAACGAGAAGTGTCTTTTAAGACTTTTGCATGAGTTGTGAGAATGTAGAAAATCTTTTATTTCATCTATAAATTCAGGAATAAATGCATGAAACAGATGGCACTTCAACTTGTGATAGCGGAACTGATTTTGATGCGCTACTAATTAATCATTCCGATCTCTGAAAATTATTATTATACAACAAACTTATCGACATTCAAGTGTTTCTTTATTGCGCTTTAAATTAATCCAGTAGGAAGACTACTTAAATTTAGAAGCAATGTAACACCTTTGAGGTGATACTTCAATTCTAGAAAACGCAGAAAATACTTTACTACAAAAATATTTGAAATATATACAGTTTTCTACGTTTCCTAGAATTTGAAACCTATCAGCGTTTATTCAAAGAGCTTAAAGTAACTCAAAATTTAAGTATTAATAAGAGCACCAGGATAATTTGAAGTTAAGAGAATAAAAAAATCACTTTTTTTATAGGCATCTGGAGTAACTGTGGCGGACGTCTGTAAGACTACTTATGAAGAAATAAAAAAGGATAAGAAGCATCGGTATGTGATCTTTTACATTAAGGACGAGAAGCAGATCGATGTTGAAGTAATCGGAGCTCGAGATGCAGTTTACGATGCTTTCCTTAAAGACTTACAACAAGGTGGTAGCGGGGAATGTCGCTATGGACTATTCGATTTCGAATATACTCATCAATGCCAGGGGACATCTGAGGTAAGACGAATTTTCGCATTAAAAAAATATACAATTCTCTCTTTTTGGACTCTTAAATAAATGTAAGATAATAACCTTTCCTTTAATGAAATTTCAGGCTTCCAAAAAACAGAAACTGTTTCTGATGTCGTGGTGTCCCGACACAGCGAAGGTCAAGAAGAAGATGTTATACTCTAGTTCTTTTGATGCACTGAAGAAGTCATTAGTCGGTGTGCAAAAGTACATTCAAGCAACGGACCTTTCGGAGGCTTCCGAAGAGGCTGTGGAAGAAAAACTTCGAGCCACTGACAGGAACTAAGCACAAGAAAAAAAGTATTCAACCAGTCCGATAATTATTATTAAAGGAACAAAACTCAAGTGGTCAACAATACAGGAATCCTCTTCCTAAAGAATGCTCCGTACCGTCGCATCGGGGATTCAACTTTTTACATATTTTTCATCTTGAAGATGCTTTTATTGCTACATGTATCAGGGGATTTAGGGGCGGGAGGGGGGGCTAATACGAAACTTTTTAACTCAAAGGAAAAAAACACAAAACAATAGGGTTACATTTTTCATGCTGCGGACGATGTGTGAATCTGTCTGGTAAAATAATAAGAATATTGTACTAATATAATGGTATAAAAATGCTGATTGTAAAAGCGTGTGCAGTTTACAACCGGTCAAACAGTAAGAATGAGAGCATTACGTTTTGTCACAAGCTGTATAATGTTTAAATTAAATTCATTTCATAATGATATCTTACGACATATTTATTTCGACGAAACCTCGCATTTCCTCATAATTTTTTAACTGAGTTTTCATTGAGAGAGCATGGAATTAATTATTTTTAAAATAGGGAGTAAATGTAAATATTTTTTTTATATTAACGATTGAAGCAATGTAAATTTTTTCTGGTATTTAACAAATATTTTGAGAAATCTCTAGGAGACAATATTTTTCTATAAATTTCAAAATATTTACTATCAGATTAATTACTTATTAATAAAGATTTAATGCTCGAAATGATGGTTTTAAATTTGGGAAGAGGAAACACCGATTCCGACAGGTTAGACAACCTAAGGACAGACAAGCGTACCAACGGATTAAATGGTGGGAAAATTCAAACTGTTGAGCTTAAAACTATTTTAAAAATTCAATTGTTTTATTTTACTCAAGCGAACTCTTTTTGAAATAGAAGATAAAGCCAAGAAATGTAAAATTTTAATTCCTTTACGTAAAACAAAGAGTTTAAACCTTCAGATTAGAATTCAAAGGTAAGAAATTATAAACTTGAAACTTTCTAAATTACGAAAGCTTTTAAAAGACTGAAATAAAAGATGCGGTTCAAAGTCCGTAGCTCTTCATGTAATATTTTTTATAAACTGAAAATATGAAAGAAAAGTCATTTAAATTCAATTCTTTAGAGCAATTTTTTAGAATAAAGGAAATGAACCGGTTCGGATTGGACTTTATACAGCACTGCCTGAACACGTACGTCTCATGTGGTCTTAGGGTGCAACTCAAACTCCAGACCCAGACACTGCCAACGTCTGTGGTTGTCTGTCCCAGTATACTCACAGTCATCTCTCAGTCAGTTCCTCCGCTCTCAGTTGCGTCTTTTCGCTGGAGCAATCTACACCGTTTTACAAAACTTTACAATATTATCCATAGATTTGTTGCTTGTTCGAATTACTTTTTAAAACTCAAAGAACTCACTATGGCAGCCAAACTGAGTGTATGTATTATTGGTTCCGGAAACTGGTAAGTTTTCTCACAATATTAACATTATTATAGCGACTTTTGTACTATTTCATCTAGAAAATATGATCTCATGCATAGTATAATTTATCACGACTAATTTTACTTCATGTTCTGTGTCGGTTCTCGACTTTTTTGAGAGAAAGGTGCTTTATAATATGTATATCTAAATTGATTTTGTTAGCTACTTTGCAAACCGCCTTGTCATAAAATATAGAAAATATTGCTTTAAATAAGATTTTCTCTTTTCTTATTTGTGAGAAATTTTTCTTTCAGGGGATCTGCTTTTGCAAAAATTGTTGGCACAAATGCTAAAGCATTAGAATCCTTTGAAGACCGAGTTACCATGTATGTTTATGAGGAAATCATCGAAGGCAAAAAATTAACTGAAATTATCAATGAAACTCACGAGAACGTGAAATATCTTCCTGGCCATAAAATTCCAGAGAATGTGGTAAGTATCTTATCTATTTCAATTTTTTGAAAGTCTTAATTCGTATTAATATTATTACATATGATGAGTTTATTTTCCCATATAGCTTTTTGTGCAAAAAACCGATAAATCTAGTACCAAAGGAGATTACAAGTTTGAACCATATGTGATAAGCCACGATAATTAAGGAAAAACATTTTTAATCGTCTAGCTTTTAATCCTCGTTACATGCATGCAGTGCAGTAAACAAAAGTATAAAACAATAAATAGTTGTGAATTTAAGATTGCATGTTTGAATTTCGCTTTTCTGATCAACATAATTCAGACAATTATCAATACATATTTAGATTAATTAGACTATCAATATATTTATTAAATGAGATTTAGGAACTTATTTTAGACTAGGTCGTATTCCTCACCTAGGTCTTTCTCATTCGTAACCTTGACCGTATGACAAGCTGGAGAGTATTGATTTATATGCTGCTTCCTTGCACGTGCATAGAAATATATAACACAGATGTGAATTTTACAGTTGATTCTTTTTATTTCAGCTGAAATTTAATAGAATTCTATTTTATTTTTAAATTTTCTTCATTTTAATTGGATTTTTTCCCAATTTTGCCTTTCCCTCTCGTTTAATACCTAATATTTAAATAAATGAGAAGAAAATTATCTAAATATATGTGAAAAAATAGTATACGAACTCCCACGAGGAGACCTTGAATAAAATTATCAGTTGAATTTGATTGTAAGATGAAATAATTTTCCGTTATTTAAATTAGCTACGTAAAAATCTATGTTATCTATACTAAATTGTTCTGTCCACTCTGCGATTACTAACATGTGGCGAAGATATTTCTATTTGTCATATTACGTCAATTCAAACACATTCTTTCTGTTATGTAATTTGGGTAGCTTCCGTTTTACGAACCATTAATAGAATTAAACGCGTAAGAACTATAAGGGAACAACTCAAAATGTCAAAAAATTTTTTTTTTTCAGGAAATCTTTACGATTCCTTTCAGTTGCATATAGATTACCTTTCACTATTTTTACAAATACGATTACTATCTTACTTTTCTACCAAACTTTCTAATCAGCTTTACTAAAAAAAAAAAAAAAAAAAAAAATTCATAGAAACTTATTCTAACTTGATCTATCCAATGTTCAATTTCTACCAGGAAAAATGAAATCTTAAAATGAAAATTAAATCGTTAGCTTCGAATTTAGAACTTTGAACTGTTTGAGTCAGGCATGATATAAAATATTGACTTCGGATAACTTAAACCTATAAAAGTAAGTTTTGTGATCAATTCTTTCAACGTGCTTCGTACTTTATCCCAATTCTTGAAAAAATTTCTAATTCGTTCTTGACTGAAACTTTATTAAATTAATTTTTAATTTATTTAATTATTATTATTTATTAATTAAACTAATAAACTTTTCGATATTTAATTTAAGGTCGCGGTCCCAGACGTTGTAGAGGCTGCAAAGGATGCTGATATCCTCATTTTTGTTGTGCCACATCAATTTATTGGCAGGATATGCAGTTCACTGTTAGGAAAAATTAAACCCACTGCAGTTGGTCTATCACTCATCAAAGTAAGTCTCATTTTAATGAATAAATTGACACAATGATAACAAAATTTAATTTTAAGACTTGTGTGGAAAGTCTTATTTGTTTAATTATTTTGATTATCAATATTATTATTATTTTAGGGTTTCGACAAAAAAGAAGGCGGTGGCATCGAACTGATTTCTCATATAATTGCAAGGGAATTAAATATTCCTATGTCCGTTTTAATGGGAGCAAATCTCGCCTCAGAAGTCGCTGATGAGATGTTTTGCGAAACGACTATAGGTGAATTTTATACAGATAAAAAGATAAACCGTAGAAAAAATTATAAACGTCCAATGTGAACTCCGCAGTATCTTATCTTCATTCTCTTAGAGATCAATTTTTTTGTTTTCTTAAATTTCCGTTATAAGTACAGTAATACTTTTCTAAATTGTTTCTAATACATTTTGAATATTTTAGGATGCAAGGATAAGGCCACTGGTTCCATTTTGAGGGATATAATCCAAACTTCATATTTTAGAGTCGTGGTTGTGGAAGATGTCGATGCTGTCGAATGTTGTGGAGCATTGAAAGTAATTATTTTTCTAAACTAGAATCGTATCAAGACCTAACATTATTATTTGTACGATTACTGTAAAAAAATATATTCAACTTTACAGAATATAGTGGCCTGTGGAGCAGGTTTCGTAGACGGTCTAGATCTTGGTGATAACACAAAAGCTGCCGTTATCAGATTGGGTCTCATGGAAATGATTAAATTCGTAGAAGTTTTCTTCCCCGGAGGAAAACTTTCCACATTCTTTGAGAGCTGTGGAGTAGCAGATCTTATCACCACTTGTTATGGCGGAAGGAATCGTAAGGTTTCCGAAGCCTTCGTTAGGACCGGCAAGGTTAGTCACTCTGCTTTATGAATCACTTATATAACATACATTGACAATCTAAATTTTCTAAAAATAGATCTCCATTTTTTTTAACTCGAAGATGAACTTCAGAGCATGAGCAGGGTCTCAAAAATATCGTTCCTCTATTAATAATTTATTAATTGTTAATAGAGAAATTATTTATAATTTCTTTTTCTTAATTAAAATAAGGAAGGGGATCTAATCTTAATTAATTTATCTTATTCTCAGAGCATCGGGGAATTGGAAGTTGAGATGCTAAATGGTCAAAAATTGCAAGGACCTTTCACAGCCGAAGAGGTGAACTACATGCTGAAATTAAAAAACATGGAAGCTCGTTTCCCACTTTTTACAGCAATTCACCGAATCTGCATCCGAGAACTGAAACCCACAGATCTTATTGACTGTATTCGAACCCATCCGGAACACATGTAAGCTTTAAAAAGTAAAAATTATATGTGCCCCGATAAAATTACGAAAGAGGCTCCGCTTTTATGTAAATCCTTCTTAACTAAAGACGTGAAAGAAATTTTTTTTTTCGTCGATCAGCACGTTTTTCATTGGTATAAGGGTTATATGAATGTTATCAATTGTGTGCATAACTATGTATATACGTGTATAGTGCCACTACTTGTACATGAAGTGAACTACAACTGATGGCATATCAAAGCTCTTAATTGTTGAAAAATGGGAACATTGAATCATGCATTTACTATAGTGATTTTAAAAGTTTATTACCTCTAGCAAATTGTCCGTTAAAGATTAAGATCTATTTGTTTGTTTTTGTATATTTTTCTAGAACATTTTACATATTTATGTTTGTTAAACAATAATTATTCTGAACAAGAAAAAAATGACGTTGCAAGTTATAAATAGTATTAAAAGAATTAATCTGTAACGGAATCTCGATTAAAGTCTCATTTCAAATCTCGTTCTCATTGTAAAGAAAAGTTTCTGAAAAGCAATTTATTTTTGAAAGAGAACGTTTTATAAATCGTAAATTTGGAAACAATTGGTAAATGAGACTAACCTACTGATCAGATCACGTTACATTCCACTTTGTATTTCGAGAAAATCTTGGTTTATCTGTCTTAGTCTAATAGAGCTCAGATATTAAAAATCAGTTGTTAGTATAATAAATTCAGAGTCTTAATATTAACGTAGATTAAATGAATAATAGTCATTTCGAAAGAAAGGACGCTAACTCGCAGTGATAAGTACAAAGAAAATACAGTCGATGCGCCAGAAATCGCAAAAATGTCCATTTTTTATTGAATCGATCAAGTATTGGTATTTTTTTCAGAAAACATTTGTTCTAATTTAATCAGCTGAAATTTTAGTCACTCAAATATTTTCTAATCTAAAAATGTAATATTTTATTCACTACAGGTTAAAGACTTTGTTTCTTTTAAATTAATTTTTTAAAAGTTTTTACAAGCGAAATCGGCCGCATCCTGTATTTGTAGTTTAGCTCTTGTAATAAATTTATGTTGCTTCCTTCTTAGAAATTTCTTTATTGTCTTGAAAATGATAAATATTTTTTAGAACTTTACGCTTCTTCACATAATGTTAATCGTCAGATATAAGTAAAAGCACATTTTTCAATGCACCCAAAACTAGATGGAAAACCTTGCCATTTCTCAGTATCTAATATTAATAAATAATATAACCAATTTTAAAGTCAGTAAAAGTTACATTCTTGTACATAAATACCGAGATTATAATTTACTTGAAAAGTACAAAGATTTATTTTGTTTAAATAAATTAAAGAACCTTATAAATTAACGTAAATAGATAACTATTTGATTCAAATATTTGAATATCGTAAGACCTTAAGCGAAAAAAATGTTATTGCTCAAGGAAAATTTACGAAATTACGTAAGACGACGTTTCCAACTTATGATTGTATGAGTTATTTTATCCTCGATTTTATTGTTATCAACTGTTTTTGAAAATCAAACATTATATGTATCAATGAAAAATATAAATATATGAGTATTGCTTGTTATCGTTAATAGCCTTTTTATTCAGAATGAAAATTAAGCAACAACGAAACCTCATTTAAAGTCTTAATTAGACTTTCATTTTCATTATTGGCATATAACCCATATCGTATTTCATCATTTTTAAATCACATTCATTCAAAGAAAACATTCATCTAATAGTTTCACTCATTTTGAGTCATAAATTTGACTTTCTTTGAATGATTTAAAAAAATCATGAGCCTAATCTTAATTTGTTTTCAATTAATCATTTGATATATATTTTTTATTCGTCTCACTAATCATTAACTCCACTTCATATTTAGGGACGATGACGACAATTCGCAGAATAATCAGCTCTCTTCTCCAAGATGTCACCTTTAAAGATGAATTATTTAAGAGAGAAGAACATTTTCTGGAAATGCGAAACAGAACATATACCTACAATCTTGAAGTAGTGCAAGACGTAGAATAAGATTGCGGTTTTATAGATTTTTAAAAAAATTTTAAAAAGCATTTATTATATTGACAGTGACGAATGTCTTATTAGTATATATTAGAAATAGAGTTAGTAATGTCACCTAGATCGATCAAATGTTTAACTTTACGTTTTACTTTTTTTTACTTTTGTATACACTAGGGAAATGCAAACTGAAGCTAATAAAGCCCAGCTAGTCGTTTGTAAGGGTTCGTAATATTAATAATATAGGATAATTTTCGTCCGTTCTAAATTTAGAAACAAGATTTGTTTACTTCTATTTTTATTGTTAAATATTGATAAAAAGGTTTAAGGATTTATCACTATTATTGAATATTTATAAATTATCACTAGTCTCTACTTATCGAGTGTACTGACTAACAATAATATTATTGTAAATTGCTATTAGTATAAATTATTGCGCAAATGTGTTTTCAAACATTTTTAAAGGTGAGAATCACCCAAAATGTTAAATTCGAATATTTTAATTGGAAAAGGCGGCAAATAATTGTGAATTAATAAATTGTTTATTGCGTTGCAGAATATTATAACTTTGTTCTCTACTTTGCGATTAATTTTAAGATGTAGATTAATATTTTAATACAAGTTTTATAAAGTATAAATTCTAAAATTTAATTCAAGAATTATGTAAGATTCGGGAGTTTCGATTTTAGAAATTATTGAGTTTCCAAAATATGATTCTGGAATGAAGAAATTTGAGATCACTGGAAGCGATTGCTGGAAATTGAAAGCAAGTGATGTTTCTTTATCTTGTTAATTATCAATAAGCCGCTAATTTGAAGATCATTTCGGTTGATTTTCGCGTTCGCATTTTGTTTTGGATTGGCGCTCATCCAAGAGTTGCGTGACAAGAGCTGTTGAAAATTATCGTCTCGAAGGTCAATGAAGACTGAAGTGAGTTTAGTAAGTCAGTTGGACATTCAATCGAATTTGGTCCCGCGACTTCCAAGGTAACCGGGAACAAGCTGTTGGGACTGAAGTGTCAGTGCCATCAATCTAAATTTTTGTTAATCTTTGCAAAGAAAAAACAATAAAAAATCATGCCACGAACTAAGCAGAAGGTGTGCATTGTTGGAAGTGGCAACTGGTAAGTTTTCGAAAAAAGATTAGAAGATCTGGGTCTAAACTGGATTCAAACATTAACGGCCACCTTAAAAAGAATTTGAATTTTTAAACTAAGTCTTTGAAGCCTAAATTAAATTAAAGTAAATGATAAAAAGATTTTTTTTAAATTAATTCAGTTTAAGTAATTGAACTGTAAAGAATTGTTCTATTATTTATTTCTTCAATTAATTGTTTTTATGAAGAGAAATTTATAAAATTTCATTACTTTGTGTGGAGACACAAATTGTCAAAAAAAGTAATAAAGATTAATTTTGGCTCAGAAAACTCTTCAATGAGGCTAACTGACGTATACAGCATTCAAGGATGATACAAAGTGCCAAAAAAGTAGTGCCAATAAAAAAATTTGTTACACAAGAGAAAATATAATTTCTTTTGTTACATAACTCTCAATTTTGTTGAATTTGGTGTTTAACTATCTTAATTATTATTCAGCTCGATTATGAAGCGACAATTAAATGTAAATTCAAAGCAATCATATAGAGACATTCTTGATGATTAATGCGTAGTAGTTTAATATTGCAGTCACGCTACACAATACCAGTAACATAAATTAAAATCTTAAAGACCTTGAAATCTTAATAAAAAATAAGTAATTCACCATTTCCTATTTAGATTCCAAGTTCAGACTTTTTGAAGGCAAAACTTGGAAATGTCTATAAACCTCATTCTGAGTTAAATAGTGGAATTATTGAAAAGGATATTGAAAAAATAGTTTGATCTTGTACTAGTTTTATTTTAGAAGCCTTTTATGGAATTAAAAAAAGAGAAATCTAAGATCTATCAAGTACTTCAGTGAAAATAAAATTTTCTTTCAGGGGTTCTGCTATCGCAAAAATTATTGGTGCAAATGCCGTTAAATTTAACAAAAAGTTTGAAGAAAGAGTCACCATGTACGTTTACGAAGAGATGATAGATGGTAAAAAATTAACTGAAATCATTAATGAGCAGCATGAAAATGTTAAGTACCTTCCTGGTCATAAACTCCCAGCCAATGTGGTAAGTATTATATATGATAAATAAAGCAAAATTTAGATTTATTTAAAAAAATGAAACTTTGATTTAATAGAATAGATTTTTATTTAATAATCGTATATCAATTACTATTGATATAAGATATACTATATGCACTTACATTTAACTTATTTAAAACCTCCTGGTATAATAAGGAATTATATTCCAAATTATTTCGAAGATTCTGGTATTGATATCAATAGTCAGTAGTTGTGCGAACGTAAACTTTTCCAGAAGGCATGGAAACTTTATTAACTCCACCTGGAAATAGTTTTGGAAGATCTTCTTCCTTAACTGAAGGCAGTATCATAACTTTATCTCCCGGCTAAAAAAATTATTTAAAATTAAAATAACATATAATATTCAAAAGAAAAATCAAAACAAGTGGAGAGAGTGTTATTCTATAAATATTTAATAATCTAAATGAATTTGGAGAAAAAATTGGAAATTTATAAAATTATTAGCAAAAAGAAACTTACAACCCAGTTGGCTGGAGTCGCAATTTGTGGCTTTCGATCAACCAATTGTAGAGAATCAATCACTCGCAGAATTTCACTGTGAAAATGGAAATTTTATATTTAAAAAAATTATTATTATATCATATTTTATCTAAAAAAAAATGACTTATGTATAAGTTATTTTACTCACTCTACATTTCTGCCAGTGGATTTTGGATAATGCATAGAGAGTCGAACTCGATGATCAGGACTGATTATATAAAGTGCTCTAACAGTATCTGCAGATTCTGGATCATTTTGATTTTCCTCATCCAACATTCCTAATTTTACTGCCAAACTTCGATTACCATCGGCAATAATTGGGAATGGAAAAGCTCCAGGAATGTCTGGACAATAAGACTTAATATCCTGAAAATTTTTAATTAGGGTTGAAAATCAATTTTAAATCGAGATGAGAATGTATATAGAATTTATATAGAATTCTGAGGAAATTACTTAAATACATAGAATCCAAAAATATATGTGCAATATTGCAATTTACTTACATTCACCCAATCTACGTGATCTTTCAATCCATCTACGGAGTGAGCTAAGATTTTCACATTTCGACGATCAAAATGAGGTTTATGAACCGCAATTCGTCCCAATTCGGTTGTGCAAACGGGAGTAAAATCAGCAGGATGTGAAAATAAAAGAACCCATCTAAAAATAAATATTCTAATTATATTTAAAACATAATATAAAAAAATAAATTTAAGATAACGTTCTTAAAATTTTTTCATCTACTTTGTGAGCAAAATTTCTTGAAAAAAACCTTATCACAAAGTATAATTGTTTATTTACTTTCTTCTTTTCATTTTTAATTTAAATTAAATTAATTCTTAATAATTAAAGAAAAAAACTTACGAAGATCCTTGCCACTCGTAAAAGTCAATCGGACCCTGGGTTGACTCAGCCTTGAAATTCGGCACAATCGCGTTTAATCTCATTTTCGTTTCACTGTTGAAGCACAAATAAGAAATAAAATATGATCTAACAGGACAGAAGGAAACTGGTTCTATGGTCACTGTGAACGGAGGCTAGCAACTAAGTATATATCTTCAAGGTTCCCCTCTCCACTCAATATTTGTACTGATTACTGACTGTGGCTGAGAGTTTCACCAAGATACATCAGATAACAGAATCTGATGAGTTCTAGGACTCCTGATTAGGATTCACAATAAAAAAAAAGAAATAAATCCTAATAAGATTGTTCGATTTATGGAAAATGTTACTTGATAAGATGCGTCATATGTTTTTCTTAATAGTATCGACAAGCTCTCAATATTTTATCTTGTTGACGAATTATAATCTTAGACTCATTAAATCTCTGCGTAATGATTTTTCTTCTGGAAGAATCTCTTGTCTGAAAATTTAAGGACTGCATTTTAAATTAAAGTTTTAATTTGAAGGTGGCCATTCCAGATGTAGTGGAAGCAGCCAAGGAAGCTGATATTCTTGTTTTCGTAATTCCTCATCAATTCATTCCACCTCTCTGCAGCACTCTGCTTGGAAAAATTAAACCAACAGCAGTGGGATTGTCGTTGATCAAGGTAAATTAATTCTGCGACATTGAAATTAAACTCAATCATAAATAACTGGTTTCTATTTTAAAAGAGTGGAATGATTATTGATGACTTTCCAGGGATTCGCCCAAGCAGCTGATAAAAGTATTGAACTCATATCCAAGATTGTTGAGAAAAATTTGAAAATTCCTTGCAATGTATTAATGGGTGCCAATTTGGCCAATGAAGTGGCCGAAGAAAAATTCTGTGAAACGACGATTGGTAATCTTGTATTCTTTCATTAATTTCTGGTATACATATTCTATTTAAATACAGATCAGAAAGTTGATCTATATTATTTTTGACTTTCTTATAGACTGACTTTTTTTAATTGGATCCATATTATTTTCATAGGTTGTAGAGATAAACGTTTAGCACCACTGCTCAGGGATATTATTCAAACACCAAATTTCAGGGTCGTCGTAGTTGAAGACTGTGAAGCTGTAGAAGTCTGCGGTGCCCTTAAGGCAAGTATATTAAGCAATAGATTCAGCTCTGCAAATATCTTCTATCTGTAAAATAAACTTCTATTTAAAATTTTATAGTGTACTCTTTATGTTTTTAACTTTAAATTAATATTTCCAGAATATTGTGGCATGTGCTGCAGGATTTGTCAGTGGTTTAGGTTTAGGTGACAATACGAAAGCTGCAGTGATAAGACTCGGTCTCATGGAGATGGTTAAATTCGTCGACACTTTTTACGGTGGTTCCAAACTGTCTACATTTTTCGAAAGTTGTGGTGTTGCCGATCTTATTACCACTTGCTACGGAGGAAGAAATCGTAGAGTTTGTGAGGAATTCGTCAAATCTGATAAGGTAAAATTCCCCGCGTA
The DNA here is from genome assembly GCA_900474275.1 of Synergus japonicus. Taxonomy (NCBI): domain Eukaryota; kingdom Metazoa; phylum Arthropoda; class Insecta; order Hymenoptera; family Cynipidae; genus Synergus; species Synergus japonicus. The sequence goes on along the minus strand of UCOH01004433.1, from coordinate 36,455 downwards.
AAATGTATATACTTCCAGCATTAAAAAAAATTAATTTTATTGTTATAGTCAATAAAACAATTGGAAGACGAACTTCTAGGCGGTCAAAAATTGCAAGGCCCAGCCACAGCGGATGAGGTGAATGGAATGTTGAAAGCTAAAAACATGACAGATAAATTTCCCTTGTTTACTGCGGTTCATCGAATCTGTATTAAGGAACTGAAACCTTCAGATTTGATTGATCAAATCCGTAACCACCCAGAACACATGTTAGTATTTTATAAAAATTATAATTTACTATTTAAGTTGATCAAAATTGTTTATTTAATAATATGTGTTGCTCAAATGATTAACCTTTACTAATTTTAATCACAGATTTGCTCCCAAAACCCTATATATGTATTGATTCTAAATATATGGATTCCTGAACCTTGTTTTTTTATCATATATCATGGTATCTTTCCAATCACAATCACTAACTGTGAGAAATACTAACACGAAAGAGTAAGTTCAATTACTAAATCAATGTTAAATAATTAGAGACTATAATCTACTCTATTTTTTTTTAAATTCAATTTTAATTATATATCGAGAAGTAATTAAAAAATATTTCAAATTTTCAGAATGAGACTAGAAGGAGTCGTGGAAGACGAGGACGATTAGAAATCTGCCTTCTGTATTCAATGCACAGTTTAGCATAAAGAGAAATAATCGGTAAACCTGTAAATATCTTTTTGAATTCATTGAAGTACTGTATAAATTCTTAAAAATGAAATTAAAAATCAGATTGAAAAATCTGAACATATTTCGATACAAAGAAAAATCTTGCACCGTTCTTAATCCCGTTTTAACTTTAACAACACAAAAAAATAATTATTTTTCAAAATAAATAATAAACTAGATTCACAAATTAATAGTTTTATGTTTTATTTTTAACGTTTAAAAATAAGATTACAAAAGTTTAGGATAAACTTTTTGTTTTTAACATGTTTTTAAGCTATAATACAGAGAATATAACTATGGTTTAAAAATATATCTACAAATACTTTGATTTCTAGATTTATCGATCTTTCTTTGGTGGTACATTACATTTTTTTGTAGTCAAATTACAACTGAATGCACTTGGGTCAGGAAGTTTTGCATTGTCAACTAAATGATCCTGCTTTAATTGAACTTCTGCAAATTTAATATAATAATAAGTGGAATTGAACTGAATTTTTTAAAAATCAAAAGGGCAGAATAATAAAAATTATAAATTACCGAATATTCCTGGTTCTTTTTCTATTGCTTGTATTATTTTAGTTCTAACTTCTTCCTCAATAGCCTTTGCAGTTTTGTTTAACTAAAATGAAAATTAGATTACATATTAGAATTTAATTTTAACTTAGAATGGCGTATTTATATAGAATAAATTATAGTTTATTTACCTTTTCAATAACTTCTTTGTCAGATACATTAAGGTTTTTTCTGTACTCTTCGTTTATCTTTTTTCTCACAACTGTATAGAAGATATTGAATCATTATTTATGCAAAGTAATAATTACATAATCCAAAAGGTATGTACTGTGTATAATAAAATAAGATACACATCAGTTTGAAAAAAATTTACCTCGCAAAGCATAGTCGTCATTTTTAAATGTGTTCAATCGAGTCCTATGCAATGTCTTGAATATTTTCAGGACCTATAATGCATTACATGAATATTTATTTGAAAATAAAAAGCAGAAATCAATAGACAAATTCGCAACATTATTTTAAAATATTGAAATTAAAAATTGATCTTAAAATAAAGTGAAAAAATGACGATTTTTTAGTTTTGACCTTGAAAATGACATTTGCGCCAATTTCCAAGGTCATTTTTGAAATTAGCGAAACAAAATACGTATTTTACGTATAAGTATACGTAACGAAATCTGAAATAACGTACCAATCCGAATTTTTCTAAAAAAAAATGGAAAATTATAAATAAAGAATACAGAAGCGACAATAATATTGAATAAGTAGAGAAAATAAAATTGATTAGAAATTGGTTATTCTTTGCAAAATCAATTATCTTAATAATTAAATAAGAGGTGACATAACCTATAATAATGGATTTCAGCAAATTCAAATCTATCTTCATGTAACTGAAGTAAACCGAAGAATACATAGAACTACAAAAAATATATCATAAATTATGAATAAAATACCTCTTTTCGTAGACTGCCACTCATTTTTACTATATTTTTCTATGTAACTTAAGTATTAAATCACTGAATATGTTGACGATGCTGAAGATAAATTGAGATCACTATACTAAGGTTAACTTTCACTTTATATATATACATATATATGCCAGATTAACAGAAGAAATACACATTAAACACAATTATAAAAATTATATATTCTTACTAAACCTTCTTTGTACAGACACAACATGAGCAGACTTATTTTTTGCCTTTAGTCGCCATTTTGTGTTTATATCCATTTATATTATGCATACATATATATACGCTTTGAAAACACACTTTCTCAAGTTAAGCAATGTTTTGCGCGGTTAGTACTTGGATGGGTGACCGCCTTGAAAACACACTTTCTCAAGTTAAGCAATGTTTCGCGCGTGGGTGGTAACTAATAGTCTCTTCTCTTTGTATTCTAAAAAGATCATACGATCTTCTTTGATGTAAAATAAAAACTAATTTTTAACTTTAATTCGTCTATGGGGGGTTTGAAACCCCCCTTGCGCACGGCTCTAGAAAATACAACTTCTCAAGCTAAGCAATCATTCGCGCGGTTAGTACTTGGATGGGTGACCGCAGTGGCCCCGTACTCTACTGCGCATGCGTCGCACTCGGTTGCGGATTGGTTTTTATTCGCGCGTAATTTGAAATGCATAATATTTTTTAACATTTCAAATTTCGCGTGAATAGCAACCAATCAAATACCGAGTGTGACGCATGCGCAGTAGAGTACGGGGCCACTGCGGTCACCCATCCAAGTACTGACCGCGCGAAACATTGCTTAACTTTGGAAGTTGTATTTTCAAAGCGGTCACCCATCCAAGTACTAACCGCGCGAAACATTGCTTAACTTGTGAACTTGTGTTTTCAAAGGTATATATCTATATAAAACAGCTGTTGCTGTTTCATTAGTGTGTATGATAACATGATGTGACCGTTTGACATGTCAATTAAATTTAGAAATGTTTTTTTATTATAGAAGTGTCAATAAAAATCAAATTACTTATTTATTGAACGGATAAGGAACTATTGAAACAATTTAAATTCTTTTATTTTACGCTAAAACTCAATTCGTCGTCATTATATGCGCTCGAATTGACCTCGAAGATAATGATATAACCTATAAATAAATAAATAGATAAATTTTTATATTTATCTATACTGTTGGTATATACTGTGCTATTTATACAAGAAAAATAGGTATGAGTTTTTCTGGTATATCTTTATATTCATCTTAGGTACTTTATATTTTTTTATACGTGATAAACGCAGAATGAGTTTGAAGTTATTCATTTTTCTAAACGCTCTGTATTCTTTGTACTAATATTTAAGAGCACTACAAGTCTACAATCAAATTTAAGATTGTAAATCATTTAAGATTTTGAAGCATCGAACTTTTAATTAAATCATGGGAGAAGAATGTCCGAATTGTGGAAAATTGACCAATACTGCACACACACGACTTGTAAAAGATTCTTGTGGTCACACAAAGTGTCGACTGTGTCTGTTATACGAAGAGGCTGGTTGTAAATCATGTGAAAATGAAAAGCAGTTTCAGCAAATTGGTAATTTTGGTAAGATATTTTCTTTTCTCGAATGTACATACAAGTTCCAATAAATTAAAATCATATTTTTATCTGCCAAAAACTTACTCTTTAATATAAATGCTACATTTAGATTATCAGAACAGAGAATTTTCAATAAAAAATGACTTAGAAGCTTCACATTCTGAATCTTCAAATGTAAATAATAGTAAGACAAGACCTGTAAAATTAGTGGTCGACAAACTTACAAACAAGTACGAGATTTTCTCCTGTGGAACTAGTTCTAATGAAGAAGAATCCAATTTTGTTGAAGAAACACTTATTGCTGAAAATGAAACAACTAGAGAAGAGGAAAAAGATGATTGGTCTCTAAAGGTTCATGAAGACGACAATGAAAACAGTCCAAATAAAGTTTCGGTCGAAGCACAAAACTCTGTAAATGATATGATAAGAATTCAATTGTTAGATTACAAATCAAGTCTCTTTATACATCATGAATTTACATTTTATTTCAGAATCAAAACGAGGTAGACCATAAAAAAGAAAAAACACAAAAACCGAAGCAAAAATTAGATCGAAGTCACATATCAATTTTGCCAGGTTCACCAGAAAAGTATAAATGTAACGCCTGTGGAAAAATATTTCGCAACAAAAAGGGAATGTGTTATCACGATTCTTGTGTGACAGGAATTCGCCCGTATAAATGCATACATTGCAATAGAAGTTTCGTTAAACGATCTCACTTTGAATATCATGAAAGAACTCATAGTGGATACAAACCATTTAAATGCCACCTTTGTGATAAAGCTTTTCCTCAAAAGAATAAACTCAATAGGCACATGTTTTCGCATAGCAGTAAGTTGTTTTTTTATTATTTTAATTATTTATAACCTTCGTTACTATTAAGGAAAAACGTTATCCTTTTTTCAGAACTGAAACCTTTTTCTTGTACCAAGTGTGGAAAATCATACAGTAAAAAAGATGATTTAAAAAGTCACTCGGGTGTTCATTCAGGATTGACACCATTTCCCTGTAGTACTTGTGGTAAAGCTTTCAGAATTATGGCGAATCTGACTCGTCACATGCATACACATTCAAGTTAGTTCTCTAATTAAAAATCCTCATTATTAATTCTTTAGTAATTTAAGATTATTTTAATTTTAAGATCTATATTAATATCTTTAATTCTTATTTTTTAGATGAAAGACCTTATGTTTGTGAACAATGTAAAAAAAGTTTTAAAGATAAGTCTTTGTTGATCCGGCACAAACGAACACATGAAAAAGAGCGACCATTTTCCTGCGCCCATTGCACTCGACTCTTTTTATCTAAAAGTGAATTAAGGCGACATCTTACTACCCATTCAAGTAAAGTTTTTAATATCCTTTTTCCATGAATATTTTTATTTGTATTTTAAAATAACTTAATTTGCCTTACAGAGGAGAAACCATTCACCTGTGAATTTTGTAACACAGACTTCAGGCGAAAAGATAACTTAAATCGGCATATAAGACACCATCATTCTGAAGAAAGCAAAGTTTCCGAAAAAAATTCAAATCCTTCGAAGCCATTAACTGAAGAAAGCAAACTTCCGAAACTCAAAAAGGTTCTCTCGAAGAAGCCAAAGAAAGTTCCTAAAACTTCCTCTTCCTCTTTAGTCTCTAAATGTACAAGTAAAGATTCTGCAGTTTGTGCAAATTCCCAAAATCAGATCAATTCTAGGCTTGATCCGATGGGAAATATAACTCCAGTTATCAGAGCTACAGGTGAACTCAGCAATGCTGTTCCTGTGATCAATGGACCAATTAGTATTAAGAAATTTGTCGAAACTACAGAATCACCTAAAAAAACTTTTACTTACATTAAACCTATACCAATAGCAGAAGCAGTTGTGATAAACAGAAGAATCGAGGAGAAATTATACTCCCAGAATACGTCTAATAATTTCTTTTTTCGTAATTATTCTAGTCGTGATATTTCGAGCAGACCTAGTATTTCCAAAAATTCTAGTTCTATTAGTTTTAGAAACGAATGCGATAAAACATCTAATCAATCTGACAAAAATAGTTTGAAATCTAATGTGAAAAAGCTAACTCAGGTGGGTGAATCCGATATTAGAAATTTAGATACAAACAGAAAGAATATTAATTTAGAACAAAATCCGACTTTTTCGCAAGTAAACACAAATTCTGAGACGCAAAATTATTATTCAAAAAATATAATTTCTTGCAAGGAAAAACGCCCAGATTTAAATGGTGAAAATGAGTCAAATTGTATTTCAACAATAAATAAACATACTTTTTCTCCTGTGAAACAAACTGAATTGAGCACTTCTGACCGTGAGGAGAATGTTCAAGTGGAAGATTCAAAAAGAATGAGCAGTACACACTGGAGACGTAGAACTGCAGAAATCTTAAAACCTAATTTTAATTAAGAATAAAAACTTATTGTAAAATTTTATGTTAGATTTAATATTTATTTTATTTAAACATTTTTTAAACGTGCTAATTTAAATAACAATGACTAGTGTGTAATTTCCCTCTTTTAAAGACATGATTGCAAAATTGAAGTAAAAAATAAATTACATAGGACTGGATTAATTGTTTGAAAAATAATTATTTGTGAAAATAAATAACCTAAATTTTCTGTGTAAATATATATATAGATTTAAGTTGAGAGTGAAAGGAGATAAAGAAATGCATTTATTATAGTATCAATTGTGAATAAAGTACTTACTATTCGTCAGAATTTGCATGTGTTTGTGTTATTAGGTATATGTAAATCAATTAATTGTACGTTTTAGCACTTCTTCATTTTGTAGTCATTAATATACTTATTCTATCATATTTGATGCAGAGAAATAAATAACATTATAATCATATTTCTGTAAAAAAAGTTTATTTATTTCCGTAAAAAATTAGAAATTTAACATCTAATTTATAATACAATTATAATTTACATGTAATAGAGTTCACAAGAGTAGACACAGAATTAAAATTTAAATTACAATTTTAAACGTATTTCAAAGCAAAATAAGTTTTGTTCATTTTATTCTGAATCTACTGATGCGAATAGAATTTTTTAAGCTTTACACGAACTTACCTCCAGCGGTGGCTGGCTTTTCAGAGGCAGACACACGATTCGCTCTCCAAGTTTCGGCCCGAACGGTAAACCAGAAATTAATGAAAACGAAAGACAACAATTAATACAAGAAAAGTAAAATAAAGATTACATTTAAAGTGATTTTTAAAGTGTCATTTAAAAAGCGGAAGAGCTCCATTTTTTTTAGTATAACCAGTGAATGTGAGCATAAAGTAAATCGATATTTTTCTAAGATGAAAATTTTATCACATGAAAGCGACAAAAATTTTCGAATTGTAGTTATTAATTATTTTAAACCATTTGATGACTCATGTGTAGAGAGTATAAATCTTTGATGCACTCGTTTACAACACCTACACATTTATCCTACCACTATTATTAATCCCTAACAGGGAGAAAAGTTAAAACAAATTATTCACAAATCTTATCCTCAATTAAAAAATTGAATCTAATACTACTTAATAGTATTTTAATACAATTCGTAAAACTATCTTCAGTTTTTTAACTTCCTACCTTCAAAGTTCTGTCTTCATTGTTTTCTTTAATGCAGTTCCAAATTTATTGTTCTCACCTAAATCATTAAACTAGAATATAATTTATCGAACTCCGTACGTCAATAAACTTAATAAAAAACTAAAACAGATTTCTTTTTCAAATTTTCGAAAAATTGACCCTGAATTTAAAAACAATACTAAAATTCATGCACATTTAATATTGGGATCTGAAATCTTGACCAGCTAATGAGAAAAAATTAAAAATGATCATCCTAAGAAGGTATTATGGTTCACGTAAATATACTAATAAAACAGAATATCGTATTAGAATGTCCATTTTTATTTTCCGTTTCTAGTGCCATAAAAATTCCGGATCTCAATACTTTCAACGACTTATAATCTCGTACATCTAAAAAGAGCAATCTTATCCTACCTGATTGGACTACAGAAGTTAACTAGAATCCTACCCAGGTCTAGTTTGATGAAGAGGCTATAGTCCCTCGGTTCTGCTACCTGCCTGTTTTTAGAATCTTCTGGTATCACTTCTAATTCTGCTTACTCTCAAGAATAAATAATACTATCTAATTACAAAAAAATTATAAGTTTTAAAAACTCCCTTTAAAATGTATCACCACCTTCCAAAACTTTTTTCAAAAAAAGGAAAGAAATCTTTTAAAAATAAAGAAAACACTTTTTAGAACTTCAACAAATTATGTAACGCGGAAGGAACCACTATTAAAAAATAAATTTACTCAATTACAGATTTATTCAGTTTCATTGCTTACAAACTACAGCTAAAAAAATTACACCTTATTTTTTTACGCTTTTAAAATATTTTTACTATTTTTTTTTTATTTTTTAAATACCTGGCAAGCTCAATAAATACTGGATGGCCAGAAAATCGTTATTCTGTAGTTTTGTTTTCTGTACAATTTTGTATGAAAATTATCTCGAATTCTATTTGAAAAACGTGAGAGCTACGCATTTCTAAAATGATAAAAAAAAATCATAAAATAGGAGAATAAATCGATTGAGGATTTAATAAAAAAATTAGCTAAGTCCCTTTTCCCTTTTTTGAATAAACGCGTAGCAATCATCTATTTTAAAATTGCAATAAAAATTGAAGCTAGAGATTCCAAATCCCTTCACAGTAAATCCATATAAATACTTTATTTTGAATACCGTCTACAGCATCCTTTATCAACCTTACTTGCCTAACTCGCACGACGATCCTTTCTCTACCATCCTATGACTCCTTACTTCTGAATCTTAATCTACTGATTCACTAAAAATGATTTTTTTTTTCAATTGAAAAGTGACGTGGAAAAGGTTATGGTCAGTTTTATTAGCTAACTCTTAAAGTATTACAACTTAAAATAAATCGGTTAATCTAGACGACCTACAAAATGGTCTCGAAACACTGTCTGTCTATGAAATACCTGTTTTTCATTTCCTCACATCCTGGCACACCTTTCTTAATTCTTTGGTGTACATAAGAATCACCTTCGTCGCGTATCAAAAGTCTATATGGACCGGGAATAAAAATCTGCTATACATTCCTAACAGCACTTTCAGATTGTATTTGTATATTGGAACTGAAATTCGTACGAATACGTACGGGAATCTAGATTATATCTAATTAATTAAAAAAATAATCGGACTGTTGATTCGAAACAAAGAGTTGTCGGATTAAGGGAAGGAAAAATATCAATTGTGATATTCTATCAGAATACAGATAACGATAAATGTACGCGACAATCCTATCGATCACTGTTTGTCATTCAAATATAAATAATATAAATACACGTGTCATAAAGAGGGTGCTAGCATAGTCTATAAAACTGTGGTACAACTCTTTCTTTTTTCACAATGTTGGGACGAACGTGTACTGATGCAGTAGGTGCTAGGTACCAAATGTAATACAGGCATAAGCCTCCCTCACAGCAATCTAACAGGTCACGCTTCTTTGTCCTGAATCCTGATTGTCCTGCCTGGTCTTGTTTGTGTCTAGCCTTTTAGCCCTGCCTGCTCCAAACTAAACAGTACAGAAGTACTGACGACTAGAAGACAAGTAGGGGTCACCTGAGGTTCAAAAGTCACAAATTGTTAGTGAATTTACTTTACGATACCCTTACTTTGAAAAGGTCTATAAGCTTTGTACTAAAGTCCAACTGATACGTAGCTTTCTAGCTCTCATCCACACTGCCTAATTATAACGATTACTCTCCACTGATTATAGACGCACGTCCAGGGTTGGACATAAATCATCAATCTTTCTTTTTAATCTTCATGCTATGTAAACCTAAGCTTATTGTCCGAATAAAAACCGAAAGGAATTGGTACATTTTCAGAACTCGCATGAATTCCTAATGCATGTCTTTTTAAAGGAAAACCTAATTAATAATGAGAACGTGATTGATTTAAATCACGATTTAAATATGATTTAAGTCACGCCAACCCTGTTTAGATCTACAATTTAGTTTGTATTTTCGCTTTTAAAAATGGACGTGTTTTTTTACAGCCTTCTTTTTCTAATTCTAGTAAATGTTACGAGGAATAAAATATCCTAGTGTTGGCTAGAAGAACTACCTGAAAGGATTTGTAAATGCGTAGCGCATCTGCAAATAGATATTTTTGTAAATGTCTCTAAAATCTTTCTCATATTTTTTTTAAGTGCAAAATGAGTCATCCAAAAATTCCTGTGTCGAGGGTCACAAAGGAAGTACTTCTACCTTTATGAGATGGAGAATTTGAGATTTAAAAAAACTTATGCTCACCGATTGAGGGAGTCCAGGACAATTTAGTATCTTCTTCCACCGCCGCCACCGCCCATGTTACCTCCTCCAACGGAATTGCCGTATCCCTGGTTTCCGCCGTAGCTGCTGCCACCACCACCGCCGCCACCACCACTATTACCGCCCATTGGTCCTGCTTAAGACGACAAAAATGGTTTTCAAATTTGTTAAGGTAAAAGAAAAGAGATAAAGTCGAAGGAATGGTTTCTGAAAACTTAATGAGTAATTTCTTATAGGATTGACATCCATACGAAATATAATATGGAAAAGAAATGGACCAAGGTGCTTTTTCAAGCTCTGAGGCTCTGAAGCTGTCTTTAAATAAACTTATAATTCAGAAAAGGTCTTTGATGAGATCTGTGAAGTTCTGAAAAAAGACTAAAGCAACCTTGTCCGCCATAGGAAGAAAACCATCTCGAGTCTCCTCGACCAGTAGGAGTCATATTAATACCGTAGGGTGCTGGTCTTCCGCCAGAATTGTAGTTGTTTCGAACGGGTCCACCTCCATAGCCTTGTTGATATCCTCCTCCGAAGTTGTCGTTACTCCAGTTTCCGCCACTGTTGTAGCCTCCCTGACCTCCTTGTCCACCCCATCCGCTACCTGAAAGAATAAAAATTGTTTTGATTATTAAAATATTCTTCCAAGTTTCAAAATTATTTCGTTTCGTTTATTACTGTATTCCTATTAATTTGAAGGATAATTTGCGATTACTGAACTGAAATTAAGATTTATTTTAATATTAAAATTATAATTTAAAAAAAAATACTTCTAGAGTTGGTAAAATGAAAACGGAAGAATTATGTTTATTGTTTTGACTGAAAGTGAAATAGCAAGAAGTTGAAGAAACGAAACCAAACTAGAATTTTACGTATAATTTTTTTAATTTCTCACCTTGGCTTTGACTCTCACCTTGATTTTGATTCTCCCAAGGGCCATTTCCACCTCCCCACCCCCCTTGGCTTCCACCCCCACCATATCCACCTTGATTTCCACTATTATTCCAATCATTACCGCCACCACCACCGCCACCGCCGCCTCCACGTCCTCCCCAACTACCACCCCCTTGGTTACCTCCACGAGGTCCACCTCTTCCACCTTGACCACCTCGCCCACCGCCACCACCACCACTTGTCGCAGAAGCCATCTCTGCTTTACTAAGAGCCTGTAATTTAAAAATAATAAAATTAGCTATAATACAAATCGGATTCCATAATGTACGATAATTTAAGAATAATCATAGATAATAACTAATAAGCATTTCAATTACCTTCTTCACATCGACATGTTTGCCACGGATTTGGTGATTGCGTTGGAGACAAATTTTATCGACAGGGTCATAATCGTCGAATTCAACGAACCCAAATCCTCGTTTTTTACCGGACTCTTTGTCAGTCACAATACTGACGGAGTTGATTTGACCAAAAGTTTGGAAGTATGACCTAAGATCTTCCTCCTCGTGGTCATCCTTTAAACCTCCAACAAACAGTTTTTTAACTGTTGCTCCTGCTTCAGGCCTTCCAATTTCTTGTCGTGGAACGGCTCGTTTGGGTTCGACAACTCGACCATCGACACGGTGTGGTCTATTTTAAATAAAATATTTAGTTTATTTAATATAAACTTTTTAATTGTTATAAAATTAAAGTTATGAATTAGTTTCGCAGAGCTAAGCTCTTACTAACCTGGCATTTTGAGCATCATCAACCATATGAGCTCTAGAGTAAGTGATGAATCCAAATCCCCTTGATCGCTTCGTTTTTGGGTCTTTCATCACAACTACGTCCACAATATCTCCCCATTGCTCAAAATGCTTCTTAAGTGAGTCATCGGTTGTCCTATAGTCTAGACCACCAATGAATAGCTTTCTTACGTGCTCTGGTTCGTTTTTATTTCCATCCTATAAAAAAATCACTCAGTATGTTAGATTGTCAATCCCCATGAAAATAAAGGAAATAGCATAAAGAAAAATATAAACTTTCAAATAAAAATTACTTGGTTTACTTATTTTATAAAACAATTACATCCACTGTATTCCAAATAAAAAACAGATGAATTAGAAAAAGTGAACTAAACAATTACGATTTTATTCACGCCGGTAAGATGAATCGAAAATGGCGAAGCGTGGGTACGCCATTGATGAAGTTTCATTGAAAAGCAAGCATATACATACAAAGAAATCTCACTCGAATCCAAACTGAACAAGTGCCGAAATTCTGCCTCAACAATAATTTAAAATGTAGCAATTAAAAATATAAATCCCTAGATTAAGCATTATAGAGCTTTATGCGAACAAGCAGCATATTCAAATGAGCGGCATTTTCCAGTTACTCATTTTATTTTAAGTACCAGCAAGTACACAAAGCTTCAATTTCATCAAAAATTGTTTAAAAAAGATCGAATCGCAAAGAGAGATTAAACTTTGTATAAGTGAAACGGAAACCTCACTTAAGAAAAAAGACGATATATGAAAAATTAACTATCGGACATTTTATAGTTTGACTAGATTTTATTCTCAGTAAAAAGTGGGCAAAAGAGTTACTTACATCATGCTCCATCTTCACCATTTTTCCGGATCTTCTTTGATTGGACGTTTTGCAAGAAGTTCAGGCCAATTTTTGAAAAAAAATCGACCTCCGGTGTCTTTTACAATAAACTAAAGTTGCCAAACGTTTCTGCAATGCGAACCGTACACGTCAACGAAGCAAATCGATCAGAAAACGAGAAGAGTTCTTCCGGTCACTGGCGTGAACCCTGTTTTCGGAAATGAGAAGATACTATCACTGCGCGTGCGCTGATTCAAACAATGTGATTAAACATGGATAATGTAATAGTCTCTAAAATTAATCATAAATGTCTCAAATTACTTGTATTATTACAGCAAAAATATAAGAATTTAAGTCGTTAATCTACTGATTCGAACCTAGGAAATCTAAAGCTTTTAATCTTTTTAATGCATTGAAAAAATGCAAATATATCTATGTAATGTTTCCGGAAGTAAAGTGCGACCTCTGGCCGAAGTTTGGCGGAACTCTAAAGCAGACGACACTATTTCGGCTGATTTCGTTGAACTTCGGCTGTTTTTCGGTTTTGATACATATATATGACCTATATATGTAGCATTTGTTTGATAAATTGATATATGTTTGTATAACATCGCTTGCTTTGTCAAAAACAAAAGTAAATGCGATAAAGTGGTGTTCAGAAATATACATAGTGTTCGAGTAAGTAAAAAACTACTTAATTATGTATTTTTGAAATTTAGAAATTCATCATCTTTTTTCGTCAAATAACTAAACAACTCTCAAATTTAAAAAATACGAATTCTAACCTCTGTTTGGGATTGTTTTTTCGAAATTTTATCCAAGCGTCATTAAACATTGTTTACTATTTTATTAATTATTTGTAGATATGCGGAAAAAGGACTTGATCTCGAAATTCCAAAGTCTTTTTTTCAAGTAAGACAAGATTTATTGCAAGGAGATTGGAAATTAACCTGAAGCTGGTTATTATATATTTATACATTTTTTTACAAACATTTTCAAAATGAATAAGAAAAGTAAAGTCACCGAGGACAAACTCAAACCTCATGGTTTCAAGAGGAAACTTCAGCCTGAGAAAATTATCGGTGCTACAGATTCTAGTGGAGAATTGATGTTTTTAATGAAATGGTAAGTGATTTTATTGCATCATTCCTGTAAAACTGCCTTTTTTTTATAGATCCACAATTTGTAAGTAATATACAAATTTTTTTAAGTAGGAGAGTTTCGAAATGTATAATTGATCAAACTAAAACAATATTTTTCAAAGCTGCAGTTATACTTATGTCCACAATGTCCGCAATTAAAAAAAAAATTTTGGAGCATTCTGGTATATATACTTAACGTATGAGTAACGTACAGAGTGAATAAATTGAAAATAATCTTTGAATCCTTTAAATAAAGTAATATTAGGAATATATTCTATTTAATATATATTTTTTCTTATAGTCCAGTATGTATTGTTTTAAATATTTTTATTTTTTAGGAAAGGAACGGAGGAAACTGATTTAGTAACAGCAAAAGAAGCGAATCTCCTCTGCCCACAAATAGTAATTCAATTTTACGAAGATAGACTCACGTGGAATACCACTAAACCAAATTCCAAGTAAGCTGTGAATAATGTCCTTAAAAAAATGGAAAAGATATCTAGCGATAAATATTGTATGAAAGGGATCGAGTGAATGGTAGATTATTAAAGAATTATTGAGGTAAGATATTTTGATAAGTGATTCTGAACAGAGCTCGACTTTTTGAATTTTTAAGGACCGTCTTGTTCATATGCATTGATATTTTATATTCGACATATTCACTTTACTCTATTTCGGAAGTAATTTATAATGTTAATACTGAAGACTAAAATTTTTATCTTATAAATTTCTTGTTCTATTTTAATTAAAAATATGTATAAGTTCTGTAATACCGTTTTCTGTAATGTTTATATTTTTGATATACATAAGCATTGATTACAAGTACAACCATACAAAACGTGCCATTACTTTTTACTATTTTTCATGCTATTTAAAAAATTCTTTTAATCTATACTATTGGTTTATTAAATTCTGTTAATGTCAATCAGTTACCTCGATTCTACTCTAGTCTTATTGCAGTATGAAATACTGAAGTTCATTATTCTGATATTAAGTAAGCAGTTTGGTTGTTGAATTTCCAAATAGATGTTTTCAGTCTTTCGCAATATGTACAAAACATGCTTCTCTTTACACGATATCTTCCTTTTTAGTTTTAGGTCAAAAAAATTGTATTCTTGAAGAGTTTAGTAATCTGATAAGGTATCAATAATCTAATCTTTTAATGTAAAAGGATTAGACGCTTCCGCAAATTCTTCTGTTTGGGCTAGACGATATTTAAAAATAATATTGATTTAAAATTACTCTGGTTTAACAAAATCTGTGCCTCCAAGTAAATATAAATATCATTACCTTTTTCTCGTTTAAAGAAGTGTTTGTAATGTTTGCAATGAGTGATGGAAATAGAAAATATCGAAGGAATTTGCACTCTCGAGTAGATCCAGTTTAGTGTAAAGTAGCATTCGGACTTTACATATACGTAAAGATTACTCAAGTAACATTCGTTTGTTCATTTAAGAACAAATAATATGTGAAGTACTTAGAATGTATATAATTTATTACACTTTCACGGAAATTGACTCGAGAGTGAACAACCCCTCGGAAAATGTGAATGGAAATTATTATAGAACAAAGAGATCTGAATGATATGATTTTTTAAATGTTTGTGTACCAATCAAAATATATTCATGTGTAAAGTTTGAAGTAAAATTAATTTGTGAATTTATTTTAAGAGGTTTTAAACATATTAATTCTCTGAGAAGCGAGGGGAATGATATATACAAATTAACAAATAGATATTAAAATGATATTTGAGAATTTGTGATTCTGATTCGAAAAAAATGGGCTTTGGTTTATTAATTTATTAGTCATAAGCACAAAATACATACATTAGCTTAAAATAAATGTTTACAATACTTATAACGTGAAATTCACATATATTATTGTAGATGCTGAAATATTTTCAAACAAACAGTATTTGCAATTTTGCATCTTATAATTATATAGTTTTATTTTAATTTAATAGCTTGTCTACTTTTTGTATCTGTTTTTGGAATTTCACACTAAAACCGTATGAATTGAATAAAAAAATTAAAAATAATTTGTTGTTTTTAAATGCCCTATTTACAGAAACCAAAATTCGAAAAAGACTAGGATTCAATCAAAACCTGGCTATGCAATAAAAAGACTAGAGAAAATTTTGTTAGTTTTGGATTAAAATTATTTTATAACTAAGGTGGAGTAATAGCGTTGCGTGGATTTTCTGATGTTTCACTACCACTACTACTGAGCTGAGAATATTTGGTAGAAGGTAAAGAATTTGCACAAGTATGCGTTGAGGAAGCGTCTTTAAATAGACAAAGTCTACAAAAACTTCCCATTCCATGGATAGGTAAATTGATCAAGCCACTGGTCATTGCATAATTTCTGAAATGAGATAAATAGATATTTTCATCAAAAAAATAACAAAATGTCTTTATTTATAAGTCAATATCAACTTTTAGAGGCTTATTAATAATATTTAAGCACATAATAAGTCCTTACAATTCTTTTTCTTTAGAATCTCTTAAACGAAAGATCGCGTGACTTCTTTTGTATTTAATATGAAGGGCCAATTGTTCTCACAAATGAGAAATATCTTCTATTATATTAAATACGTTTAGACCGACAGAAAGGGAATATTATCTCAAAAAAAGAAGCCTAATAACTTGCCCAGCCTAATAAACTTTTTGTGTAAATTGATAGACTTCAGGAATAAAGATATTATAGGATAAAAAATAAACATTTAAAAAATTTAAACATTGATATTCAATTTTGAAACTTTTTAATTTAAAAAACACTTAATCAGCCTTTAAATTATCAGACCATGAAATTAGTTGTAATTTGGAAAAAATAAAAGGTATATTGCTGATGGGGATCTATGAATGGATAATAGGCATTAGTATCAAATATTGTAAGTAAGGTGTGCTAACTGACGAGTGTGGTAAATGTAACAATAGGTAGGTAGTGGGCTCATCTCGGCTCATCATCCCCTCAAAGTTCAAAACATATGTTGCTTCACGTAGCAGCCCATGGACCCCTTAATGCGTCATGCTAAATCATTATCTTGTCTTCCTTGATGTATTGCTTATTTCAAACTCATTCTCTCTCTTCATTATCTAAACCTTTGAAAACAACCAAAAGAACTCAGGACCCTTTTCTCGACAATTGCTTGGATTAAGTGGTCTCAACAACATTTTATTTAATAAATAATTTAGCTCTAAATCTGAATTAGTCAGAAGATAGAGATGATATTTTTTTATGAAAATCAATTGGTAACAATTTTATTAGTAACTTTTTTCTAATTGCTATTCTTGGAAACTTTTCAAACTTTTGTTAATCTAAAATAGAAATTTTAATAAAATTAAAACTACATATGTAGAACACTGTTGAATAGTTGTAATCCTTCAACTTGTTATTCATCACAGATTTAATTTTTCACAAAAGACTACGATAAAACTTTTAGTTTTTGAGGGAGAAGGGACAAAAGGAGAGATTAATCCTATTTAAGGCTATTTAGCGACACATCACACCCCACTTGTCGAGTTTCATCCAATCATAGTCAACCCCTCATGCATTATTGGGTATTATTCGGCCTATCGAGCAATCATTCGAGTGCTTCGACTCATTGCTCGATAAACCGTAGATAAACGTGGGATGAATGCATTCCACAATGTACTCCAGGATTTATATTTATTCGTCACTAATATACTGTACAGGTGCACCTCAATTGCTGATACATTGCGACGTTCCCATGAAAATTTAGAATAGTTTCCTGTTCTCTAAGACCTAAAATCACACTTTTTTATGCTTTAATATTCAGATTTATATTTGAACCTTTTTTAATCTTTTCGGAAAAATTTTTAATCAAAGCAAGCATTTCTATAGTTCCAGAGATTATTTTTACATTCTCATCAAATGAGAAGGTATTGGTTTTTTATTATACTTTCTATAGATTTAATGGAATTTCAGAGTAAGTATTTAAATACATTTCAAATAATTTCAACACATTTTACAGGATTTTAAGGGATTACAGAAAATTTTCAAAGGATTTAATAAGAATTCCATGAACTTACAAAAATGGCGAGGAATTAAATATATTTTAGATATTTTTTTTGGATTAATAAGAGTTTAAAAAAATCTAGATTTTCAAATATTTCTAAGGATTCCGAAAAGTGTAGTATTTATTCAATACAGGATTTTAATATGTTTAAAAAAATTGCGAGGGATTAAAAAGAAATTTTAGTGTTTCCTAATTCTAATAAGAAATTTTTGTTGTTTTCTAATAAATTAAAAAAGTTTTTAAAAAAGAAATTGCATACCGGTATTGTTGATCGAGATGTGCTTTCTCTATCCTTTTATCTTTGGCCCGGCGATTCTGGAACCAGATTTTAATTTGTGTTTCAGTAAGCCTTAAAGATGCTGCGAGTTCAAATCGACGACCTCGTGAGATATACTCTCCTCGTCGATATTCTATTTCCAAATGTAACGTTTGTTCACCACTGAATGTCGTTCTTTGTCTTCTGGGTCTTCCCTCTTTTCTCCTTCTTCTTGCAACTGTAAATAATACCAGAAAATTTAGAATTTTTAAAAGTAAACTATAACGAAAAAATGACCTTTTCTGTCCACAATTTAAAAAAAATAGAAAACGTAATTGGAAGCCGTTATAAATTAATGCTTAGTCTTCCCTAATGAACACCTAAGTTTTCAGATATTTTTCACACGAATGGAAGTTACCACCTGGACATAAAAGAGATGTAGAAAGTCACACCCCATATATTGGGGCGTATATTGGGTTATAATTTATTTCTGAACCAAGCAGAAGTTCCAATCATTTCACCCAATTCAAAAATACTCAATTTAGGATACCAAATGATATAGTAAGCAAAATGATTATTCATGATTAATTGTATATTATATTAATTTCATATTTTCATAGATCTATCTTTAATGCTTAAAAATGATCATTTTGAGTTTAATAGTTAATATAATATAAAAGAGTGTTGATATTATTATAATTAGAATCAAGGAGAATTAGAATCAAGAACTATAATAAGTTTGAAAGGAGGGAAAAAAGGTCTTGTTACACCAGAACAGATTGTGCGAAGCCTCAAGCATCCTGTTTCCGGCATATCATTTAACCGCCACCCTCTTAATTATCATGTTGCACGCGTTTAGGTGGACATTTATAAAATTACGCCAAGTACTCAGATTTAGAGTCTTATGGTATTTACATTACTGTACAATGAATATTTTACCTATGCATTCTATATTATATACTTGCAAGGGGAACACCGTTTAATTAATAAATTACCGACATTAATTAAAGTAATAATACATTAATAAAAGTAATTAATTTAAGTAATTTTATTGAATTTAAAAAGATTTTAGATGAATTTTGACTGACTATCCGAAAAAGTTTTTTCAATCAAATGACCCAGAAGTATAATTCCAATTTTAATAATTCTTTGTAAGATTTGAGTATATTAATAGAAAAAAGGTGAGAGTTATGAAACAAAGTTATATTTATCAAATGAAATTGAAGATAAATTAAAACTATAAAAAATAAACGGTGAAATATTAACAAAATATTCCAGCGTTTATTTTTTTAATAGAGATGATCATTGTGCGTCTCGGCGTCAATGTCGTTGCCAGGACAGCGGATTGGTGAAGAGGATGGTGGAAATGCGGGGGTGTGTTCTTCACATTGAGACGCGGCCAACTGCGTTCCATAATCTCATCACAATATCGCTGTGAGGTGGCGAGGCGAGGATAAGTCTTTGCGAGTGTGTATAACATCCATGTCGATTGTTGTAATAACGAATATAGTTATGGCGGATTCTCAGTTGCATCGAGCCGGGTTATCAGAATTAAGCTCGTGAACAATAAACGTTGACGACAAGCATGCAGAGAAATGTTCACATAATCGCGCCTTTGTCTTTGTCTCTCGATTTGCACCACTCAAGTATTGTTTCAAAATTATGTTGTATACATGTAGAACAATAACATCGAGTTTATTGTTAATTAGAATAATTAGAATAACGGTAAAATAATCATAAAATGATTAATCTCACTACTTTTTAGTTCAAATGTATTAACACCAATATAAAAAATTAAAAATTAAAAAGTTTAGTTTTGATATTTAGAAAGAAATACAATTTTGGAAAAAAAAAATTTTAAGGTGCTTGAAGTACATATTTGGTTTAGAGGATTTATAGTTGTGAAAGCAGACGAATGTAAGAGGGTACCATTTATAGAGATCCACATATCTATATCTCATGTATATATACGTTCAGAAAAGTATGGATTATTATACATATATTACGATTTTATAAGCAGATCACAAGATCAAAGTCCGGTTCCCTATACTGGACACAGATTTTCTAAAGCTTTTCTGCACCCATACAAATTTCCAAAATTCTAAAGAAAAATTTATGTTAATCAAAAAGCATTTGCACATATTTTTAAAAGAATTTTTAGGGATTTCAATTTTAAGTAAGACAAAAAAGTAGCGCACTTGAGTTCTAAAAAATGCGTGAAAAATAAATTAATATAATAAGATTTTTCAGGATGGCAATTCGGCGGACAATTTCAAATTCCCGTTTTCTCTCGGTCAGGTTTTTTAATTTTCCCATTCAACTAAAAGTAACATATTTATATTTGTCGCAAAAAGCGAAGATTTATTTTAATTCATAATTAAAACTTGGATTTTACTGCGATCAAAAGTAAACTCCTGGTTTTTAAATTAAATTCCTGGTCTCTTCCGCCTTTGCCTGTTTAGTCGCCACCCTGTTTTTAACTCATTAATACAATACACTAATCCGACATATATACAATAAATACTGTATACTGCCAATAATATTATGCTTTTTGGTCAAGATGAGATCTTCAAAATATAAACTATAAAAAAAAGGAATTTTAGAGAAAATATCCGTTTTTTAAAATAATACTACAAAGTTTTCAAGCTTTAGAAAAAAGATATGCAGCCCACATTTTAAATGTAAAATCCTGTGAATTTAATCTGTTTCAATATTGATTTGGAGAGAAGTAAATTTAAATAAAATTAATTACAATTATATAGATCAATAAAATGAATGAAAATTACTTACGGAAGGCAGAAAATCCGTGAAGATGGTGATCGGATTGCCCATGAAGTGGTATCCCCTGAAGATGTTGCTGTATCGAATTCTGATGAGCCAGGTGGGTAAGACTCATGGAATGAGATGAACCCCCAGGGAAAAATCCATGGGGCAAAAAAGGTAAACCCAGAGGTGGTAGACTAGGGCATTTTTCGGGTCTTCTCTCGTCTTTCTCGGGCCTCTTCGGCCAGGTGACTTCCGGTTCACAAGTCCGTGTATTCGGCGCCTCACTCGAAAGTCTTCGTTCAATCTCTGTCACTTCCTCGTCACACGGATCGACTCGATCATGCAAATTATTTTCGTTGGGTGATTTTTCATCTGAAGACTCGATATCTTTTTTCTTATCCTCCGTACTCGTTTCCAGGTGTCCATAAATTCGCGCGAAAAATTTTCTTGGCGAAGAAGGTCTCCCCGGAGGTATCAGAACTTTCTTCTTTGAGGACATTAAAAATTTTTGTTAGTTTTAATTCAATATTTCAATTATCTTAATAATTTCATTCTTTCTTTATACAGCGCCCCTAAATTTATAATTGCATAATTATTTTTAAAAATAACAGAAAAAAACACGACACTCGCGAATGAAAATACAATGATCTGATTCACTTGATTTTAATTTTCATATAGGTATGAGTTTATTTGGAATAAAAAAATGATATGAAAACTTTCTTTTATTTTATGAATAAATTTTTGACATTGGTAAAAGTTTTTTAATTAAAAAGTTAGTAATGATTTTATTTTTATCAGAAGTTTTTTCTTATTAACAGGCCTTTTTGCGAGATGTTTTGCACCCTCGATAGGATTCGAAGAGAGGTGCCACGCGTCTGTATCACCCTGAAACTACCGACCATTCCCTCACCTCGTTGTTAGTAAGAATATCGGGGGTGGGGATTCCAGTTTGGACGTGTACCCCTCTCTTTAATTTTCTGATTATACCACCACAATCTTATCATTTTTAGACAATCAGAATCTCATACCTTCTGAGATCCATTTTGTTGGACTCAACTTGCAAATAGATTTTACACAAACATCCACCATTCGATTTCACATTCCAATGGATTCCCTATAATATTAAAAAAAGTATTAGTACAATTATAAAGATAATAACAAAGTCGGACAAAAGTTCTTTTCAAATGAATGAATTTTAATTAATATTTTAAGAAGGTTAATGTTAATAATGTATTTTTTTGTATATTTTCTCACATGTAATATACATCCTTTATTAATTTTTCTCAAAATATTCGATTATCTTTGTAGTAATCAATTATTTTGATTTAAATCACTTTGATGTAAATTTTCAAATAATAAAGAGTCTGTTTCATATTATTTCTCATTCCCAAGAAATGCTTTTCTAATATCGTTCTGTTTACGGTCATCTGGCAGCAAGCAATCTGAGTTCTTTTTTTTCAATTGAAATCAAACTCCTTCACCCCCTAACTTATGGGAGATCTGAAATCTTCAATTTCAATACATAAACGAGATCCCCTCTTGATTTTTTTTAATCAGCGATTGTACACGAATCGCAATAATCCAAAAATCATTTGCTGCGATTTCTATATAGAAAATATGGAAATGTTACTGGAGAACATAAAATATTTCTGAATTACATTTATAATTAGTTTCAATAATATTTTATGGTGATTGAATTACATGAAATTAATTTATAATGCTAAAAAGCATTTTGTTAACTAAACTAATAATAGAATCTATTATATTAAATTATATTACATTGCATATCACGGATATAAAAGAAAGAATAAATAGACAATTATTCTCGGAATGACTTCAAAGGATAATAATGAAAACGCCATTGCGTTTTCACGTTGAATGATTATAATCCCGTAAATTATATGAAAAGCAAATTAAGCTACATACTCGGAGTAGGAGGGAACTCAAAAGCCTGGAGACGCGCATGTCAAAATGTTTTGTCTCCCATTGGTCCATAATAAATTACATCGATTTCTTGATGCCCTCCAATTGGTTCTTCTATGAAGTCCATCCTACTTTGCAGCTCTCTCGTGTATATTCTATATTCTCCTATAAAATAAAAAATAATTAATTAAACAATTAAAAAGATTAATACTTTTGTTAAATAATGATTCTCCATAATAAGATCACTTTAGATAGAGGCAACTTATATACATCCCCATAATTTTAGCATTATTGTTCTCTTTATTTTGTATTGAACAACTTTGGTTCATTTTATAATGTAAATTCAAAAACAATTAAGGTCATTTATTACCATGCAATTTTTTAAAAAATTTCATTTTCTTTTCTTTCAAAGATCTTCGAATTCTCAGCTCCATATGATCATTATTACGACAATTATTAATAATAATTCAAAATAATTTAAAATCATTTGAAAACTATTTGTGATTCTTTTTATGTATATCCAAATAAAAAAATGTAAATAATGAATTAATCTCGTTCAAAATGGGGATTTTCCTCAGATCCTATCAAAGACATCCTACTGAAAGGGCTGTGAACATTTGTATTACGCTCCTGAACTCTAATCGAAAGACTCCTCTATAAGCCGTTTGACTTTCAAGTCCCTTTGGCGCAGAGGATAGCGCGTTGGACTTCTAATCCAAAGGTCGTGGGTTCGATCCCCACAAGGGATGATCTTTTTTTTTTATAATCAATTTTTTTAATTGAAAAAAGTTTACCTTTTGTGATTTGTATTATATGAAGAAGCTCGTATAGCTCGTAATGTATAAATTATTATTTTTTTTTGTTATCAGGGAAGAGCCACATAATACAAAATACAAATACAACAGGAAAAATAGAAATTGTAAAAAACAAATTAAAGATTTTTATCAATCACTCTTTCATATAATTAAAGAACCTCTAGAAATTGATTCTATATGCTATTAATATTAATTTGTATTTAAAAAGATCGAAATTTTAAGAAAAAGAATAATAATTTAGAGGTTATGCGACGCGACTTGGGAAGTATGGATTTTACCGATTTTAATATTCTTTACATGAAATTTCTCCAAAATACTATACTTACAACTCTTTACTAGTTAATGTAACTATTTATTTCTAATTACATGCTGCATAATGTCTAATATGAAAGAATAACAAGATAATTGTTATGACGAAAATTTCTGGCGGTCTAACCGTTTGGAACATTCATATTTTTATCTGCTTTATCGCGAGTCCATAACGGATAACAGCAGAAATCTACCACAGCATTGGTCGATAAATAAAAGTTGATATATAGACAGTAGACCACGCTACGCAGGACGCAGTAGACTTGATAAACATGGAAAACAGCTGATTTATAGCAAGTTTGCTTCAAACAACAACGTCAACAAACGAAAAAGTGCTATAATATTGCGAATATCATTTACATACTTCGTATAATCTTTTCAATTATCAACAAAAAACATTTCACTTATTGTCAAATATTGAAGTTTTCAAAAGAAAGAAGATAATATTCTGTATACTGTTTAAGGAATAAAAAGAAATCGATGTTGTTTCATTGTAGACACTTACACACGACGCAGAATCAACTGAATGTTATAGTTCACATAGTTTAATAATCCTTAATAATCTCTAAGAATGAAAGTGATTGATAATCCCTCAATCACATAAAATTAATTTTAACATGTGTTGTGACAGTGAGGAATTTTTACTTCTATGTGTATTGCGACTCCAATCTCAAGTGTAAAGAAATATTTTAATTTCTAAGCGCACAAAAAGCTATATACAATGGAGAAACAGAAAACACGACAGGTGAGGTTATGATTATGACATTATATAGGACAAATTTCTCATATCATTCTTTGTTGTCATCAATTCATTTCTTTCTTCTTAAATTTGCATCTAAATTTGACAGCAGTCTATTGTTGTTAAATAAATTTGACTTTTGGACTTTGCTCCCAGCTAGAAATATTAATGAGGAAATAAAATTGAATTTATTCGATCACCTGCTGGTGTTCTAAAAATCAGCTTTTAAAAGATGTTTTTAGCGTGACAAAAAATTGATATTTTGGAGTTTTGTCTAATTTTCAGAAAAAGAAGAAAGATCGAATCCGAGTCTCTCGTTTCGAGCGAGAGATTCCTGATGCTCCAACGCTCGAGGAGTTTGAATGTTTACTCGGAGAATCACCAACAAATTATCCTCGAGGAGAAGGAATTGAAAATATGGAAAGCGAACTGCATTCTGCAGCCATAGACACTGAGATCTATGAAAAAGAAAGCTGTCGAGTGGTAATACTTGAGACGAATGAACCATCAATTGAAAATGTTGAAGTAAATCTTTTATATCTAAAACCAATAAGTAAATCTCAAAATTCTCCGGTTGTTACAATAAATATAATCTATATATCTTTCAGGAACAAGACGAGTCCGTTGACGAAGTAGACATCGGAATTGCAGTGGCTTCGGCGCCAAAAGAAGATGAAGAAGAGCTTTCCTCCGCAGAAGGAATCAGAATCAGTATTTCCGCCATCCAGTTGATAGACACTCTTCCCTCAGCTCCTATTATCGACAATGCGATTGCAACCCCACTGCCTCAATTGGACCATCAACTTCCACTTATTTCAGAAAAACCACTTCTCAATCTACGAACATCATCTATTGAAAATTGCAAATCAGATTCCAAGTCTCTGAAACCTTTCACAGAAACGCAGCTGGCTGCACTTTACGCCAATGATGAATTATCCCTTGTCGAAAGCTTCATCGACGAATTTGTGGAGTTCCAGCTTCGAGGTCATAGCGTCCGCCAACAACACAGATTGCATGAACTTCTTATGAGTTATCTTCGAGTTCGGAATCATCTAATCGTTAACTCTCACGAACTCGAAATCCTCAAGAAATCCT
The DNA here is from genome assembly GCA_900474275.1 of Synergus japonicus. NCBI lineage: Eukaryota > Metazoa > Arthropoda > Insecta > Hymenoptera > Cynipidae > Synergus > Synergus japonicus. The sequence continues at coordinate 10,697 of UCOH01004433.1, read as the reverse complement.
GCAAAGATATCCAAAAGCAACTCTGGTGTTTGGACAAAGCTTCAATCACTGAATACGGTGAATGTCAAGATGGAAATCCTGTCAGCGCGACTCACGAATATTCAGTTGCACATTTCAATCAAAAAACCCTTATCGCCCTAACTAAAAATCTCTCTGCAATCAAGGAATCTTTACACAATGCTCATGCGTTATATTGCTACGAAGCTGAAACTCTAAAACTCCACATAGAACATTACATTCAGAGAGTTTGTATATCGTGCAAGGATTTTGCCAATTTACCTCAAAACGCTCCAGTGATTCTCGAGCCATTTCAGATGGCTTCGCACATGATGCCGCAGCTGGTAGAGCTCAGAATGTGTATCTCAATCCTCTTCAATTTTCAAAGACGAGTTTTGAAAGACGGGAAGTTCGTAACTGATACGAGAGATTGGCTCTCGAAGTTAGTGTCAATTTTACTGAGAGTCGCGACCTGGCAAGATCACCTCTTTCTTCTGAATCATGTACTCAGATGTCCAGGTGGAGTCACATCCTGGGCTCGAAATTACATTCAGATCCCAGTTCCGTCCAGAAATCGTGGGCTGAGCACTTCTCCATTGAATGATCCGTACCTTGATCATATTGTCGCAATCCTCGCAGCTATTCTGCTTCCAGTGAAAGAGAGGAATAAGTTTTTGGAGCAGGTTCAGATATCTTTGCAGGACACTGGAAGTCAGCCTGAAGATACTGTCTGGGTGATGCTCGACGAAGACGGAGAGGAAGACGAGGACATTGCGAACTGCGGAGCGAATCTTTTCGAAAGTGACCTCATAAATCTTTTGCATCAAATCCCTCTTGACAAATTGTTTGAACAAATTTTGTTCATCGAACGACAGAATGATCACTTCCACCAGGACGGGAAGGCGGTTACGGAACATCATATCCTAAGAATCTTTGCTTTCTCTACTGTGATAATACGATTGTTAAAAAAAGGTCTCAAGACTTACGATTCTCCAAGGTACAGGCAGCTAGCAAAGAGATTAAGTGCCTTAATTCGAGATACTGTTCAGTATGCTAGCGACTTATGGGAGGCTTTTGACAAATCAAAAATTTGGGATGATTCTAGACTAACCAGAATGCAACTGGAGTACGATTACTTCTTTTTAAGAGCAACCCTCTGTATTTTCTCTTCTCGAAGACTCGGGGCTTGGCAATATCTTGCGGCGATTCCTTATCATATCGTTACCTCTAGCATGCTTTGGAAATTATTTTATATACTGCACACAGATTCGACTTTTGCTGATTTCCCTGAATTCGAGATGAGCACTGCAGAGTGTGAAATAGAACTGAGTTCTCAAAATTTTTACAAGCAATTTGAAGAGAAATTGAGCAACCTACCAGGTGATGAGTCCTATTTTTTATTGACTACTTTTGCAAACATGGCGATGGCAAGATCTGAAGAGGATTACGAATTTGTGAGAGCAACGACAATGGACCTTTTCCAAATAGGCTTTCTCAGTAAGATAACTCAAGAAACTTGCTCTAAGGATGCAAGATCACTTTTATCCAATTTGACGAGCAAATATCCTTCGCTTTTATCAGACATTCTTTTAAAACTAAGAGACAACTTTGTCGCAGTTGGAAAGTTAAGCTTATATCTCTTCACTGAGCTGAGGATTGAGAAGTGGATTCCTCAAAATGAAGATATGAATGTGCTGTCTGCCTGGTTGCACCAGTATCCTCTTTCATCGACAGAAAGTCATTTGGCTCGTTTGGTACTGTCGCACCTGAATTGGGGATTCGGAAATAATGATAGCTTATACCTCCCAATTAATTTGCATCGTCGAGTTGCTTTGCTTATTGTTGAGTTATCAATGAAGTATATTTTGGAAACTCCGGGTCAGAATGTTTCTCTTTTAGCAGAGGGTGTAAAACATTTTTCGTCCATGGTAAGACCCCAAAGTAACGAACATGCTTTTTCACTTTGGAGTTGGGATATGGTTTCTAGATTAAGATTACATCAATTGGATCAGTCTGATGCTGTTAGCCAATGCTCAATCGTGAATCCTGGGGAAGCTTTTTCTCACATACCTGATTTGGATTCGGACGCCACTTTAGAAACTCTGACTCTTGCACTTAGAGAGAAACAACCAATAGCTTGTTTTGTGGCATTGAGAATGACACTCTGGGGACATTCTGTGCCTTTAATTTGTACCAAAGGTTTCGAACAGTTGCAGAACTTGCAATGCTATTATAAGTACGAACAAATGCTGCAGGCACTACACAACATTATTCCTTTGTTTCTGGATTGTCCAGAATCTCTGCTTAGAAATGAGAGATTCTTGGGATTGACAATAGCTCTTATCACTGCCGATAGAACGTACATGAAGATGGCCAAAAACCTCATTGCTCCAGAATTTCCAGGAGTTATTCTCAAGCAAACTTCTAACATGATTGAGTCCCATTTGCAGAATTATAAAAGGTATTATAAATGATTTAATATATGTTACAAGATTTTGGAAGATATTGAAGGATTATAAAGAATTCCCAAGATTATAAATATATCAAGGGATTTAATTTTATTTCTATTAGTTTTAGATAGTTTTATTATAATTTTCAAATTTCCTTTTTACAGATATTGCATGCAGTCGCCTGAGCCTTTAGTAAGACTGTGGTTAAATATTCTTGTGTTGATGCCAGACTGGAATCGGGATCAAAGTGTGCTTTATTTGTTAGACACCGTGATTCGTGCCTCGTTTTTCTACACTGATGCAAGAGCAACAACAGAAGTTATGTTTCAAAACCTCTTTTCGGTAAGTGATCTTATAGAAATTTTTTCAAATTCAAAACAATGAAAACCCCTTTGTTTTACTATCCAAATCCCAAACGATTTTTTGAAAATCATTCATATTTTCATAGCTAACATTTATGAGTGGTAACGAGGTACGTTCTATTTTTTAATAAAAAATTCACTATCCTTCAAGATATCCTTTCATTTTTAAAAAATAAGACGGTAAAATGTTGATTATAAAACATTTATTATATTTTGTAGACTCTCTCGACTGGAAAAAATTCAAGTTCCTTTGGTTCTTTTCTAAACTGGGCGACGGGTTCGTCCAATTGTCCAAGTCTTTTGGGTGGATCTATACAGTCAATTTGGGTAGCTTATATAGTTTTGTACACAGAACAATATGAGAGGGAATTGAAAACAAATCTCTGGAGTGAAATATTACGAGAATTGTGCCTACAACCCAAAAGTTGTTTAGACTCTGTCCTTAAGGTAAGTTAAAGAAAAATTTCTAAATACTGAATCTAATTTGAATCCTAGTATTTGTCTACTAAAGCAAAAAATGTTTGTATTTTGTAGAAAGCTTTTTCGACTCTAAAGATGCAGTCATTCAATGCGAGCAATTTGGCAATTTATCGTTGGTCTCAACAAGCTCTGGATACTCCAATGGATCATCCCCTTTTGTCACTTCTGTGGCAGAACTTTTTCTCTCTTTTTTTGATTAGACCTCCTTCTACAACAGGGTTAGTACATACTGATTTAAACTTGCTTCCAATATATTGTAAAAATCATAAAGTTTACCAATTCTTTTCTAATTATCTGATAGGGTAATCGATCACGGTGGTGTCGGTGAGAAATTTTTCGAGGGGATGATAAATCTCAGCTATTTAAAGAAACTGAAGAAAAGACTGCACGATACTGCCGATTATTTTCAATTAAAGGCTGAAAATGATATAGACAATGGGAAGCTGATCACCGACGAAAGACGTATCTTTTATCTCGACATGGCAAAGTTTTACAAAACGATGACATTGTGGCTAGAGGAGCCGAGGCTCCAGGAGTCAGGACTGTATCTTCCAGCCTTGCCTCCACAGTACATGTCTCAAAAATTAATGCTACTTCTTGAAGGAGATAGGAAGCCTTGGCTTGAATATGTAGATTACTTTGCCGTACAACAAAGTCGGCAAAAAGCATTACTAGAGTGGCAGAACTCGTCCTTTCGAGAGGTTGACGAATCGTTCAAAAAATCGAGCCAAACACCAACAACTCCTTTAGAGCCAGCGGATCCTCAGCAAAGAATATTCCGGAGACTTAATAGCTATGAACAACCGGTACCTCCTCCGGTTTTAAATCGAAATAATCCTGTTATAAGTCCTATTCTCAGAGAAAGTCTCTACAATTCGGATTCGATAATTAACTTAATCAAACCACATCTCAAGGTTATTTTGGATTATGCTCAAACTTTCAATCTCATGGTTTCGGAACACACAGCAGTGGATTGTAGCTTTTTAGAATTGGTTCCAATACTTTATAAGGAGGTTGAAAATCATGTGAATCTGCATGCTTTGTGTGATACATCTTCGAGTCAAAAACGTACAAGGTCGGGAACTCCGCCAATTGTACATTGCGCGGGTCCTGCTGTCATTAGAGTGAAGGTAAGAGTTTTTTTTTCTGAATTTTAGTATTTTTTCCAAAGCTACTGAAATACTTTTTATATTTAATATCAAAAAATTAGATTGCAGAGGCTAGAGTGAGCGATGGAGTAGATCAAATGATAAGTCAGAATAGGGCAGAGTATGAAAATCTCTTGGTGAAAGCTAGTCAACCACCTCCGAGTAAAGTTACTCAAGGCTGTGTTATCGCTGATCATTTGATCGCGTGAGTAAACCGTGAATCATTTCAAATTATTTATGTTTTAAAATATGGAAAATATAATCGAAAATTTCTTTGATTTTTAGACTCCTGGAACACGAAATAAATCTAAATCGCACGACAGAAAATACATCAGTTCTGCGCAAAGTTCAAGACAGTGGAGTTAAATTATTTTATCATCTAGTTCAATTTTATACAGAGGAAGCTGCACTTTGTCCCCCAACGAAACAACTTCTCACAACTTGCATTGAAAAATTAGGACAGGTACTTTTCAATATTAAAATTTGTTAAATATAATGAAAATGTCAATTACTAATTTGACTTTACTTTCAAGCTATTTATCAATGGAGAGGAAAGTCAAGGTCCCGAACTGCTTAAAGCAATAATAGAACGACCTAATCTCGGAGGCCTTTTAGGTCCTCATTTTACTCCAGTTGCCGGCGGAGCTTCTACATTTTTGCAAATGTACCAAACTATTGTTGAATTATCTACAAGTTCTAATGTGGATTTGTGTTTTGTACTTCTGTCGAAGGTAAAATGATTACATATTAAAAATTTTCTTACGTTAAACTTTAAAATTAAATTAATTGAACCTAAAACTATTATTTACTTTTCTTCCAGTTTGATGTAGGAAGTTGGTTAAACTATAGACGTCCGAGGTTAAGTGAAAGATCAACGTTTATAGAACTTATCTCAAGAGCCTTATGCAATATCGGATTGAATCCAGAAGACGATAAGCAGATATTACATGAGGTACGATTATTTTTATTCGTTTTCATTAATTATTTTAACATAAAATCTAAATTTTCTTTTTTTTTTTAGCTGTTTCGTAATCATCTCCGACTTGTTTTACTACACGAATTTCCGGAACACTATGGAGAAGTTCTCAGTGCTATTTTGCGAGGTAGTGAAGGACAAAGTCTTTCATTGGACATTTGGCGTGATTTCTTAGGAGCTTTGAGTGGAAGACCAAAAACTGCGCCTCCGATTCAGGCTTCGAAAGTCAGAGATGAAATTAGACGCTATGCTACCGAGCAGAGATTGCTTTCTTGTCAAGAGGTTCGTTGATTCTTTTATATTAATTTGAAACTTAAAGATTAACTAATTAATGTCTGAACAATTACTTTTCAGATGCATGATACGGCAGTGCTTCTCAGCAAACATTTTATGAACGAACGCCTACAATACGGCCTATACGGTTTATATCCCAAGTATCGAGTCTACAATGAACCCCTCACAATATTTCTTGGCATGGTAGGCCATGCTCTTATAGTCCTAACACTCCAATCGGACAGAGGATCGCTGGCCGATCAGCGTGAGTACAAAAATTAAAAGCAATTTTCCATTAAAATTCACAGGCATATTAAATTTTATTCAATTTAATTTTCCTCTACCAATTTTTGTCTTCGTAGTCTGTGAGAAAATCTGGCCCGTTTTGAGCGAAATGTTCGCCCCCTGGATAACACCCTACTGGACAAGGAATCTACGAGAACCAACAGCAGCCTGGATTCAACAGCTAACCGACGATCGTTCCATTTTGCTTCCTTGGATTATCGCCGATGGCCCCTATGCAAATAGAACTGTGGCAATGTTCGTGGAATGCATTCGATTTATCACGGACACAATGCCAGCCTCTAGTAAAATACTTAGTTTCCTTTGGCAATTTTACGTTACGAATTTCGCCCACGCTTCGATTAAAGATCACGTTTTAAACGTAATTCATGGAAATTTCATGTCCTTGCCATGGGAAAGATTTTCGCCTAGCATTACCGATGTGGAGTTGATGATCAAAGTTGTTGATCAGTATTTACCTGACAGTCACTTATTCCTAGGAAGCGTTTTTTCCGTTATTAACTGGCCCATATGGATTAATGAAATGATGGCAACTCAACCCTTACCAGTGGCAGCGAGAATGCACGTTTGTTTGCTCAATTTGCTGGTAAAATTATCGAACGAACCTAATGTTCGACAAGTAAGTTTCCAAATGATTTATCCTACTTCGAATTAAGATAGTTATGGTTGATTCTTAATAATCTGGTTTTATTCTAGAATGAAAAAGCTGTCCGATTAATGATAGATGCAGAGAAGTTTGCTTGGCATTTGATCGACGCAACAGCTTTTGATCAAGTAATTAATTGGCACGTGATGAGCTGTGACCCGAGAGTCATTCTTTGCATTGATAACGATCCGGTTCATGCAATTGATACAGCTGTTAATAAGTAATTATTCTCTTATTTATTTTGAGTTTTTCTCTTGAATCTATAATTAGAATATTTTTCTAATCAATAATTGTTTAACTTTTTTAGTTTAGTAAAAGTGGCAGGAGCTTATGATCCAACGATAACCCATTTCCATCCAACAACCTTAAAAAAGAGACAAATTTACGTTCGATCTACAGTAAAATTGTTGATTAACTGCACTACGAGACATAAAGCCCTGCTCTCAACGAATATGAAAGCATTTACGAATGCTCTTTCTCGGATGCTTGATGAACTCGAAGCAATTATTACGAGCAGTACGTTCCATAATATTAATTTGACGAAAAATTATATAAATCTCATTAAATATTCTAGATTATTCATTAAATTGATTTCTTTTACAGCTGTTTCGGAGCCTCAACAAATAGCGGAAGCAGGTCTCCTAGTGACTGAATTACTTCACTCAATAAACCAAAGTGGACTTTTAGTGGAAAATCTTAGAACTAGCTGGACTTCATGGTTATCTAGAAGAACCGGAAGCAGTCCAATTGTTATGGGACTTCTTAGAGTCATAGGAGTAGCAATTGCTTCTCCATCCACTCTTGGTGATATTATGGAAGCTGCTCTAGAAGCTTATTTCAGACAAAATGGTACTTTAGAATGAAGTTTTCTATTATTATTTATTTAAACAAGTCCTAGGTATAACAATTTGAGTATTTATTTTAGTTATAGAAGATGTTCAACCTTCCTGGGGGGCAGTACTGGCAATTTTACAGTCCATTGTGCCTCGGCAACCACCAGTGGAAGGAGTTTTAGTTGCTGAAGGGAGACCTTTAGCTCTGTACGCAATTCTGCTAAAGCGACTCCCATGGTGTCGAGACATTAGAGAAGAAGGAATGCTTCTCACGAATTTAATTGATTGGATCACTGCCATTAAGCCCATGTGAGTTTGAACGACTTTAAAGGATATCAAATGGGTTGATTGAATTTTAAGAGTTCATCTACAGAGCGAAAAGCTACTTAATTTAAAAAATTTTTTTAATTTTTCAGGGAGATCTTTGAGGACAAACTTCCACTTTTGTGGGCGAAAGCTCTCGAATTAATTTACCGACAATGCCAGTATACCGAAAATACAACAATCGCTGCTAGAGCTTTGAAAGGACTCGCTAAGGCTTTGTTTACAGTAACAGAGGATGCAGGTCAAGGTTGGGGAATTTTAGGAGCAATTGGTCTCAGAAAAGGATCTCAGATTTCAATTAGGTACCTAACATCTCACCATCTAATAATTTCCAAGAAATACTTTTATTCTTACACTCGTTTAATTCCATAACAGGTGTAAGTTCCTGAGTAGAGCTTTAGGAGTTTTTTGTCTCGCCCAAATGCCAGAATCAAAGGCAGAACAACAAGTGCTAAGATTTACACCCCACTCGCCAGGTGTAGCTCCTTTGCGGTCAAACGATTCGGATACGATTGAAGTTCGACCAAGTTCTGATGCCATCAAAGCTATGCAGGGTCTAGAAGCCCTTCTGGTAAATAAGCAATACGTGGAGCTAAAAGGCGATGTTGAACAAGCAATTAGACTAATCAGAGATTCAGCTAATTCTCTTCACAATGCGGTCGCAGTTGCTGGTGCTCTCACTGGCGAAATTTATAGTAAAAGGTATTTGCATGTATTGACGGATTAATAAGAACCTAGGTGTATCAATTTCCTACCAATTATCTAAGCGTAATCAGGGTTTTCATATCGACTTGAGCCTAAGTAATTTTATTTGTTTCGACGAAATCTAGTCTTTATTTATTGCTGCACCGCAATCTCTCCAGGTTTCAAGTATGAAAAGTTTTATGTATTTTTAATAAAGTCAAAGGTTCACTGATAGTCTTAAAAGTCGGAGTGATTGATACTAAACAAATTACAGTAATTATTTAATATTAAAATAATGTTATTTCGAATATTATTTTTTCTATAACTGCACTTATTTACTCACATGAGTTGAATGTTATGCACGAATTTAATAGGGCTGTGCGTTAAAATATTTTGATACTATAAATTGTAGGAATATATATTAATTAATATAGATTCGATTGCAAAATTGCTATTATTTTCATATTTGTGAATACTTGTTATTACATAATTTCTTAATTATTGTGTGCAATATTCATAAACTGATTTCGTAACTTTAAAAGCGGAGTTTAGTGAATAGTTTTCGTGACTTTTAGTTTAGGGACGTTACGGCTATCTATGAAATATATTTTAAGTTTAGTAGATCCTATACTGTGCAAATGTTCTACATTCGATAACTTGCACCAAGATTAGTTGCTTAAATCTTGAAAAATCCGTCTTTCGCAACTGCCTATGTAAATAGCTTAGTATACTAATTCGGTTTAGTACAATTTTGTCAATTTGAATTTATAACATAATCAAGTCTAAAATTCATATTTATAGTAGATTTAACTTTTTGTTTTTAAGAAGGGACAATATGATTTCATCGATTAAAATAATACAATGTCACTATTTAATTTTCAGTTACCAAGTCGCTTTATTGCACTTTGCAAGACTGCTGATATTTAGTGATATTTCTTTTAAGACCTAAGAATTTCATGATCAAAGTAGGCTGTGTATCGTTATCGTTTTAGTTATTGAATAAAAATATATTATAGCATCAATACGTCGCATAATTGTTTCTATTTATTTCAGAATGCAAGCTACAGAATCTAATCTACATACCTAAAATATTTCTTAAAATATTCTTAATATAAGAACAAATTTGTACTTTTATAAACACTCTTTAATCTTTATTGCAACTTCGGAGTATTTCTGAAGCTTCTCCGGGTGGGAAGTCGACCAGTGAACATTGGAATTCATCTTGAAAAGCGTTTTTAAAGAGAGGAATTACATCACTGATGGTCACTTCCATATTTAATTCCTTACTTATGCTCGTTACACCTTTATCTTGAATTCCACAAGGATCAATATGATCGAACCACTTTAAATCCGTGTTACAATTCAAAGCTAAGCCATGCGTCGTTATATATCGACTTCCGTGAATTCCTATAGCGCAAATTTTTTTATCATTGACCCAAACTCCAGTGTCTGGTGAAGTTTCGCCCTTGATGCCATACTCTGCACAGAGTCTGATAATCATTTTTTCTATTTGACAAACGTACCACTTGATGCCACCTTTGAATTCTTTTAAATTTATTATAGGATAAGCCACAAGTTGACCAGGACCATGAAAAGTTATCAGGCCTCCTCGATTTGTTTTATAGAATTCTGCCCCAATGTCTTTTAATTTTTTTTCGTCTTCTTTATCGTATCCCTTATTTCTTATACCAACAGTATAGACAGGATTGTGTTCTATTAAAACAAGAGTGTTACAGGTTGGACTGTCTATCGTTTTATCGTGGTGCTGGTCTGCTAATGCTTTCTGTAATCGAAGACCAGTTCCGTAACTGAGGCGTCCAGCCCAAAGTACTTTCACTACTCTCGATGTCATAGTGTGAGAAGAAGTGATATTGAACTACTTCAATTTTTTCATTGCTACTTTCGTCAATTGAATGTCGTGCATTCAGACTGGAACTGAATTTTTGTCCTTCTTTCAAGACGGTTTGTCAACTTGACGGTTTTCTCTCGACTTGAGTGTGAGAAGTATCGTGCCTGAAAATATAACTGGTGATAATCTATTTGCATTTCTAACTATCTGATTTACAGTGGAGTTTATTTTTATTTTGAAATAAATCAATTGCACTTGAATAACTCTGAATATTTTTATTTATTCAGTCTATTTCATTTGGTAGCTTTAATTTTAATTATTTATTTATTATTTTATTATTTAATTTATTATTTATTTATTATTTTAATTATT